>CM021101.1:258757728-258789352 GCA_007115665.2 Sequoiadendron giganteum
AACATTGGGGCTAAGTCTTCATTATCAACTGGAATGTCTATACAGGAAATTAAAGGAACGAAGGTCTGAGATGGTTCTGGCAAGATGTTGGTGACAACAGTTGGTATGAAAACATGATGAGGGTAAATTGATGGCAACATTGGGTGAAGGTCGTGAAGATGAAACACCGCTACAGGTCTAGCTCAATGGTGTACCAACATTAAAGAGATAAGTATTTTATGTTTGTACCTTTGAATAATGATCATGGATTTAAATAATCATGTAGTTAATAATAATTCATGCAATAACATTGGGAATAGTGAATCATGTATGCTACCAGCATTGGTTTGTGTATTCCTCTTCGGGATATTTTGATTTTATGAACTATTGTTAATCTCTTTAAAAAAAATGCAAGATGGATCAAGGAGCAAAACGATGATGAGAGGTTGCATAAGGAATTCAAAGGGAGGAAGAGCTTGAGGCATCCTGTGAGGAAGTCATGTCGGTTGAAGAAATGAACAAACATGGAGACATAGTTTGCAGCCTTGGGACTAAGTTGGTGGCGCATAACTCTCATGATTCTTCACTGGAGACATCTCTTCAAGGCACAAGGTTGGGTCAACCTTGGATAGAGAATTTGCATCAACAAAGAAGATTGAGAAAGATGAAGACACTAAACAACGGAGAACCTATACAGATTGTCATTGCGATAAGCTACTTCAAAAAGGAGGAAATGACATTCAGAGGGAGTTAAATTATGAGAATTCAAGGCACGAGTTGAGAGAATGTCCAAGAAAAGGATTAAGGTTCTGAGATCAGTCAATGGAGGGGAGTTCACTTCCAAAGGATTTCTTTTCAATCTCTGAGGTAGGGATCAAGAGGGGGTTATGTGACTCACTGAGAAGAAGTGAAGGTATCAACTAAGTGGGTCGCAGTTGCAAGGCCAGGTGCTAAAGTCCTTGGAAGACCTCTTCAGCTGTAGAGAACAAAATTGCACAAGACAATCAATCTGGATTTGACATTAGTAGCTCCGCAAACCTATTCAGAATAGGGTGATCCGAGATGAGGTCAAAAAGGATAGTCCTGAACTCTTGCAAGTCAATAGTGCTAGAGGTGTGCGTTGGAAATTGTTCCTCTAAGGCAATCATTGCAGACAATCTTCGACGAGGAGGTCAGGAGGTTGATGCAAATACTTGGAGCTTCAAAGGGAGTCACATCATCATGAAGATTTGTTGTAATGTATATTTCTTTGAGACAAAGAAATATGAGGTGAAAGCTCTTGTAGTGTATATTTCTCTGAGAAGGAGAAATATGAGATGCAAGCCCTTGTTCATCTCTGAGACTGAGATGAGACGTCATGTTGAGACTCCATGACAACATCACGTTGAGAGACTCCATAACGAACCCTTGTTCATCTCTAAGACTGAGATGGTACGTCATGTTGAGAGACCCCATGACAACATCACGTTGAGAGACTTTGTGATGAACCCTTGTACATCTCTAAGACTGAGATGTGTTTCTTTCCACACATGGGAGTAGCCATTGTGGATGTCATGTTCAGAGACTCCATGATGACATCATGTTAAGAGACTCTGTGATGAACCCTTGTATATCTCTAAGACTAAGATGTGTTTCCTTCCACACATGGGAGTAGTCATTGTGGACGTCATGTTGAGAGACTCCATGAGGACATCACGTTGAGAGACTCCATGATGAACCCTTGTACATCTCTCAGAATGAGATGTCTTTTCCACAAATAGATGTAGCCATTGTGGACATCATGTTGAGAGACTCCATGATGAACTCTTGTACATCTCTAAGACTGAGATGTGGTTTTCCACAAATGGGTGTAGCCATTGTGGGTTTCATGTTGAAAGACTCCATGACGAAGATATCTAGAAAAATACCTCCCTAGCTAAGAGGGAGTGTTAGTGTTTGGTAGCTTCGGGAGATATTTTTCCTTAATTATATCTTGCTCAAGGCAGGTCAGCCTTCATCTTTATATATTTGCTCTAGGTCGGCCCTAGAGAGAAGGCCACCTAGTTTGGTATTTATAGAGGATGGAGTCCTCTCATTTTTATCATCAAATCATTCTCTCCAATTCACATCTTCAGCAACAGCAACAGTTCGCCTCCTAGCAGCAGATTTGATTCTAAGAAGTGTCATCTTTTGTGTTTCGCTTCAAGGAGAAGTGTCTCCATTCATTGTATTACTCTTAGCCTTGTGTAGGGCCTGATTTGTATGTAGTTTTCTACACTTATCCATTTGATATATAAGAGATCATTTTGTTGGGTTTTTCTCCCTCAAGTAGGAGGGTTTTCCCAAGGTAAATTATTGTGTTCATTGATCTGTCTATTGTATTTCTGCTTATTTACATTTCTGATCTAAAACTAACAATGTCAACAATCTTTAACCTGTCATCATAAAAATACTCTAACCCAACACCAATTTATAGATGTGCAAGATGGGCACCCAAGACTGCCATGTGTCACCTCCACAATCACTACATGCATGCAAAAAAAGATGGAGAACATGCAAGACATCCAACTTCACCTACCTATGCAACTATCATAAATGCTCAACATGTAGGCCATTTGTCATAAATTACTATTCAACAAAATCAATTCTCAACATGCAGGGTGTGAGACTTCATGCAAGAGGTTCTCTTCATCATGCAAGGCACCTACAACATGCAAGAGTGACAATTGCCAATTACTTACTAGTCTTGATAAGGTAGTTGCCATAGTTGACTCTTACAACTATCATAGAATGTCATGGCAAGTTGTCATAGTCTGCCATAATGAGACATAGCAACTTATGACAAATGTCATCAATCAACCTAGAATATAGGTCCTCCAAAGTGGATGCCTACCTCCACTAAATTAACTTACATCTTTTACATGTCACCTTCCATGTAGGATACCACATCACTAGTGGGTCTCACAAACTATCAACATATTTGGTAGGAAAACTAACTTAGGAAATAAATAATTAACATCAAACAATAACATTTAAATGCTAGGACTCTAAGGTTGAGACATCATAATCCCAACACCTAGTACAAAGGGAAGGAGAAATAGTGAAGAGGTACAACAAAAGATCATAATCCCAACACCTAATACAAAGGGATGGATAAATAGTGAAGGGGTACAACAAAAGATTCAAAAAAATATCTCAAAAACTAGATGAACTATTGATAGAAAAAAAAAAAAGGTTGAATAGTTCGTTGTTTACTTAGTTAAAGACATTAGGGAATATTTGGATGGAAGAATATTCCACATACCTAGATATGGTAACTTTGGCTTGCTGTGTTGAGGGTCAATCTTGGAGAAGAACAAACAATGAGAAGAAAAATATTGAATTAAAAAAATGAGCTTGGAAATATAGTAGTTGAGACATAAAATTATGGTTAAAGAAGAGAATACCAAACGAAAAATATATATGGTGCTCATACTACTCACAAGAAGGCCATATCCAAAATGACTGACCCAAAGCACAAGGATAAGCAAGAGCTATCAAATCGAGGGTATATTTTCAAACTATCCAACGAAAAATCCAATTAATATTCTACATATTATGTGGTGAATGGGATGACCACAAGATAGAAAGAAGGTTTTGGATTAGAGATGAGAAAGAGGAACATGAACCTCAATGTACCAAGTACAACATCTACTACCTAGACACATATCAAAAAATAGCATACATCAAAGGACTAGCAGAACATCTCCTCTACACCTAGGACCACAAGTACCAAGCACCTATATGGAGAAACAAAAAAATGCAAAATAACCCTTCCCATAGTCACAATAAAGATTGAAGACCCTTTAACAATTCTAGATGAGGTAGGGGACGAAGCAAAGAGAATTGCAAAAGGGAGGATGCCAACTACTACAAATGTGGCAGACAAGGCCACTACTCTATAGAATGTCGGTTCAATAAAAATAAGAATTGTGCGTTCTGCAACAATTTAGTCCATAACCTTTTCAATTGTGACAAGATGCAACACTTTCAAAAATGTGCCACCATAATAAAAAAATGGTGAGTTATAGGGGCCTAATGCACCTAGAGGAGCTAGAGTCATGAGGAAGGTAACAAAAGAAACACCACAATGCAGAAGAAGGTTCCATAAGGAAGAACCTTATTAATCAAACATCACTTCAAAAGAGGAAACATCCGAAGAAGAATTCCAAGAGGCAAGAAGACTAATAAAAACTAAAAATAAATATAAATATAAATATAAAAACTACGGTAGTCACATGTCAAGGAATCAATAATGCAAAGAACATGCATGTCATCCAAGAGATAGAAGTTGAAGAGGATGAAGATGAAGAAGAGGAAGAATAATTCTTCCCAAATAAATATCAACGTGACCAAATTGTGCATACATATCGCAAGGTCATTAACCAACAATAAGAAGAAGAAATTTACTTATAAGAAGTAACCATATTAAAAAAACTCACCACACTAGTATAGTAGAAAAACTTGCTAGAAAACTAAATCAATTCTAGAACAAGCAAGAAACCACAAGACCACAAGTCTAGAGATTATCAAAGATATTAAGATTGGAAGAAAAAACCCCTTATAATATTCACACATGTCAACCATAAAAGTATTTAGTAGATACTTATAGTCAAATATCAATATGATGCCCAAGAGGACTAGGGAAAACCTAAATTGAGCAACACCCCATAAAACATCACCTTAGTTGATGGATCATCTATGGGAACAATAGGGACATGGCAAAAAGTAGAATTAAATGTCCTAGGGGTAAAATTAACAATTGACTTTGAATTAGTTGCAATGAAGGAACCTTTTGATACCTTCAACACCCTCTTTGTTGGGGATACGGGATGGGTTTGTCATCATAGAATGGACGTTTAAGACAACAGTGCCTTAGTGATTTTCATTTCTTCAAATCACATCAAAGACACAAACTATTCCATAAAGCGGAAATAGGCATAGTGGATCCCTCATTGATCTTTCTGAGAAAAGTAAATGCAAAACTTATAACAGATTCAACACAAGCATAGATTCAAGAAACTGAATCAAACAACTATGAAAGACAAATATGTGGACACACAGATTTACATGGGGAAAACCTTTTCAGGTAAAAAACCCCACCCTCCAAAACACTCAGCTCAAATTGTATTATTCAGCAACAATAGTTACAATACAATATCAAAGCTATGCCCTTCAGAAGATTACATCTTGTCCATCTGGAGAAAGCAGGCAACACAATAAATATAGAATCTCCACACAGTTACAATGTCTTCAAACGACAGACTATGTAGATTCCCTTAAGCTCCTCGGTTGACTGTCATAGCTAGCCTCACGGCCAGCCCAACCTCAAAGCATCTCAGGTTCACATCTTCTTAGAACTAAGAGACAAAGTGTTCACGGTGAATACCGCTCGAACACTCTTTGCCTCTCACTCTTTGCTCATCATCCTTTCATGCACACGAGATTACATTATAATCTCTTACTGTGTGCCTACCTTGGGGAAAGAGGATTATTTTATTTTATATTTCACTCATGAAATGGGACACCAATATTGAAGAGGCTTTCGAGTCAACTTGGAATTCGAATTTTGTATGACTCTTGGGTTGGGCGCACTTTCTAGAGGCTTCTAGAAGTTCTTTCCAAAGGCTTTATATGGAGGGGTTGTTTCTTCATTGAGGATCTTTTGTCTATCACACCGTTATGTTGTTGAATTGTTTTCAAGCAAGCTTCGAGGAAAGCATACCTCTTAGCACTTGGCTCATCTTCTTGCTTGAAAGATAGCAACTAGTTGGGAGATAATTGTAGCTGTGTTGTTTAGCATTGTAGTTGAGCTTTTGTTATCTTGGAGATTCAGTTTCTTGCATTTTAGTCAAGTTTTCATAGTTGCAGGTCTGAGTAGCTGATTGTAAGTTTCATTCATAATTTCAAAAATAAAAACATTATCATTCTGGGTATTGCATCATTGTGTGTCTTTGCTAGGGGCGACCCTTTGTGATTATTTGCAGATTTTTTAGATGAGATTTGGATTTTTAAGAAGCAAGTCGCCCTTCTTGAGGGTCGTACCAGTTGAAGTTGCATTGGGAGTTGTGCAAAAAAAGGTTAAGGGCTATGAGTTGGATTTTCTTCATTGGAATAGGGGCGCCATCCTTCTTAAGTCTATTGCACCTTGTTCCACGCACTTTGGGTGAGTATTGAGCTAGTTGTGAGCTATTGGGTGGGTTTCTAAGCTACAGGTCTGTCATTTCCAGTCAATAACCAGTTATATCAGTTTGTGTGAATTTCATTAGAAGAGTTTGAAAAGGAGTCTTAGGGTCTTGTAAGCATGAGAAAGTTGTCAAACATGATTGTAGCATTGAAGACTTCATAACCTTGTGTTCTTGGTAGGCATGGTACCTCATTTGTAAGTTGAGCAGTAGTACTGCCAGCACTCTCATATCTATCTTTACTCGCTTCTTGTATTTCTCACGATTGTGGAAGAGACTGGCCTCATTCAGTCTGTAGCTCAAGTTTTAATTCTTGCATCACCCGCTGAACAAGTGGAAGAGGCTAGCTTACCATTTATTTGCTTAATGTAATGCATTATCTCATCATTTGTTGATTGGCTGGACCGTCAACATGCTCCCGCTGAAAAAGTGGTCGAGTTGCATCTTAATTTCAGTAATGTACTTTCCATTTCAGTCCTCCCGCTGAATAAGTGGTTGAGTGATTGTGTTTCCTTTGTATTACTCTTCAACAAGCTTCAGTAATGCTAACGATCCCCTTTCGAGTATGCTCTCAACCTTGTCCGCATTGGGATTTGGGTTAATCAGAGGAAAGGGTTCCCTTTAGTTGGATTGAGTTTTCATTAACATTAATGGGTGAATTGAGTTGTGGAAAAATTGAAAAAATTGGTCGGCATATTTCACGGTGATCGCCAACGGTCTTACCGTGGCCACCACAGTGAGACTTCTCACCGCCCACGGTAAGGCGGTAACCGCTAACGCTGACCGCCAACCATCCACCGTAGCCTCCGTGGCTTCCCCGAGCACCGTTCGCGGTAAGGTGGTAACTGTCACCAGACCGCCACCCTTCAATTGCCAACTGCATACCGCGCCACCAACGAAGAACCTCCATGGTAAGGCGATAAGGCCTTGCTCCACCAACGCGCTGCCAACCGCACTACCTCGCCACCTCCAAGGGATCCCTACGGTAAGGCGTTAACCGCCACACCAACTGTCACCGCTCACCGCGCCACTGCCAGTCCAAAAGAAGGTGGTAACATCGCCCAATCGCCAAACTAAGCAAGGTGGCCCGGGGTAAAGCGGTAAACCGCACAACTGCGCCACCAAGGAAAGCTTGCAACGATATGGCGGCAAAGGCCAGAAACAGGGCTCCAAGGCAAAACAGAAGTCCAAGCTAGGAAGATGAGGCATAAATTTCCAACACTCTTGTGATTACAATGGTTTGTAAATTCTAATGGAATAGTTGATGCTTAAAAAGAGGAACTATCCTTTGCAAATGACAATAAGATAGTCTACATACCATTATGCATTGATCCAAACAAACCCTATGTGGAAAATTTTACTCCAAAAGAAGAGGAGATCACAAGATAATTTACTCAATAGCCAAGTTGCCTAGAACAAAATTATCAGAAGAACCAAATACTAAAGGTGAATTTTACTTAAAAAATGAAGATGGAAGAATAGACAATGAGGAATTCTTGAATGCTTGGCTTTGAGAATAATTGTAACTTACATCCCAAAAGGTATATGGGTTTAGGAAGGTACATAAAAGGAGAATATGGCATCATATCAAAGTTCCAAGGATTAGTGCTACCGAAGGATCATTCAAAGACATGTATAACATGATGAAAAGAAAGAAGAGAATACAAAACTAGGTTAAACATACAATATTTCTATTGGACCCTAAATCTAGTAGTACAAACCTTGTATATTACCCATGAAAGGACAAAAACAAAGAAATGGAAAGAACAACAATACTTCATTCACACCTCCTCATTCTATGATGAGAATAAAAAATATTCATACTATACTCTCTTGCAAATAAAATGAATTATCTTTAAGCCAGATGAGGAAAAACATATCACGTCACTATACCAACACATTCCTCCAACCCCAAATACATAAGGAGTTTGGAAACTAATCAAATGGATGGAAAAGGATACAACTTCCAACAAAGATATGCTACATAGCCCACCAAGAAGATGAAGATAAAGAAACAAAAGTAGATATCCATGTAGTAGAAGGAGAAAGGGTGACACAAATGAAGGATGATTCCAAGAACAATACTATAACCAATCCCTAAAGATCAAGGAAGAAAATATAGCATCTGCAAAAAATCTCAAGCTAGGAAAAATTAGAGATTACTGGGATGAGTAGGTTATAGCACAAGTAACAAAAAACTTGTTTGGGAATGAAGACTTATTTCCTCATAGATTCACTAACCTGAAGGGTATTAAGGGTGAAGTAGGAGTGATGAAAATCCAACTTAAGGAACCAAACCTAAAAAGAAACGACTTTGTAGGCTCAACCCTAATATGAAAAAGGCTGAAAATTAGCAAGATTATAATGACCAACTCTATAAAGGATGCACAGCAATATGCTAAACAATGTGATATATGCCAATGAATAGGAAGGCCTATCGTAAGGGATGAAATGCATATATGCATAGTCTTATCTCAAGTGTTATTTAGAAAATGGACTATACAATTCATTGGACCAATAAACCCATTGACAAAAATATTCAAAGCTAGATTCATTATAACCGATGTCAAATATCTCACTAAATGGGCAAAAGAAAACCCAACTAGGGATTGCATAGAAAAAACTACCACAAATTTCCTATATGAGAACATAGTTACTAGTTTTTGTTGTCCACTTAGCATCACTTGTGATCAAGGAAATCACTTTGTAAATAAAGTGGTTGTGGAGCTTTTGAAGAGCTTCAAGTAATCCTTAACACCCTCAAGCCAAAAGAGCAAGTGAGGCCCTAAATAAAACCATAGGAACAACCTTAACCAGAGTACAATAGCAATAAATTAGATTGGGATATCAAAATACCAATAATATTATGGGCATATAGGACTACCTACAAGGCATCCACAAAATACACCCCCTTTGAATTGGTGTATGGAATGGATGTAAGCCTACCCTTAAACTTTATAATACCCAATATCCACACTACATTAACACTCAAACACACTGATGATGAACCTTTAAAGGAAAGAGTTAAGACTTGGAAAAAATAGATGAGACTAGACAACTTGCAATATACCATCAATTCATGGAACGAAGGAATAAAGCATGGCATAACATGAACATCAAAAGTTAAACATTTTAAAAGGATGGCATGGTTCTCCTATATGATGGTTAGGCCCATACTACATTAATGAGATACTACAATCTCAAGCAGTAAAACTAAGAAGACTCAATGGTACAATATTACAATGTTATGTCAATGGGGAAAGGCTAAAGCACTATCATCAAACCTCAGATAAACATCAAGACCTTGTATATTGTATTATACTTGTAACATTAATGTACTATAATTTATAAACATTACCCACCAAAAAGAGTTGTAGGAAAGGCCAACGGCTAGATAAATGGGTGAAGATGAGAAATGACTATAGCATTAAATGCACTATCACTTGATTGCATGTTATAAATTCTCAAAGATACTATCACTACTCACTTTGCATATAGTTGCTTTCCTTACAAAAACAATGAGATCATTATGCAAAACCCTACTTCTATCTTTGTATACATTTATCACTTAGAAAAATGGTTGCACCCATGATAATAGACATCTCAGAGAAGCCAAGGCCCAAGTATTAGGAATTTCCCTTACAAAGAAATAGAGGTGGATCCCAATGGGGATTTCTCTAAAGTTCCCACCAATGTTATATATAAAAGATTTTTGGAAATACATACATGCTCCTCTAATAGAGATTGACCACACTAAGTTTGAAGCACTCTGGAGAAAGCTACTCAAGCTAGGCATTGAAGAATATTTGCCACAATATAGTCAAGTGAAAGAGAAGAAGTTGTATATCTAGAAAAAAATGGGTAATCCTCAATTGAATCAACGACAAGTAAATCTGTCTTGAAAATCCCTACCAAATTACAAAAGAAGTGATCCAAGTGGTCATAGGGTTGTATGAAGTACCCCTGAAGAAAGCCATCAAGAACACTAAAGTCACAAAGTTGACGGGAGAAAACTATGATGGTTGGTGCTTAGACGTCACTAAAATCACAAACTTGACGATAAGATATCTGACTATGGGAATCACATGTAAAGTTTAGTACACAAATAGGAAAATTAAAAGTGTGATGGTTAGACCCATACTATATAAATGAGATACTACAACCTGGGGTAGTAAAGCTAAGAAGACTCAATGGTATAAAATTACAATGTTATGTCAATGGGGCGAGGCTAAAGCACTATTGTCAAACCGCACAATAAACATCAAAAACTTGTATGTTGTATTATACTTGTAACAGTAATGTACTATAGTTTATAAACGTTACTCATCAAAAAGAGTTGCAGAAAAGGCCAACAACTAGATAGACAGGTGAAGATTAGAAACAGCTATAGCATTAAATACACGGATCATCGTTGCAGGTTATAAATTATCACTACTCACTTTGCATACACTTTCTTTCCCTGCAAAAACAAAGGGATCATTCTAAAAAACCCTACTTCCATCTTTGTATATGCCTATCACTTAGAAAAATGGTTGCACCCATGCTTGTAGACATCTCATAGAAGCCTTGGCCCAAGTACAAGAATTTCCCCCACAAAGAAATGGAGGTGGATCCCGACAAGGCTTTCTCTATAGTTCCCACCGATGTTATATACAAAAGATGTCTGGAAGTACATACATGCTCCTCTAGTAGAGATTGACCACACTACGTTTGAAGCACTCTGGAGAAAGCTACTCAAGCTAGGCATTGAAGAATTTTAGCAACAATTTAGAAGTTCATTTTTCTATATTTTACAATTTTCAATTTCCTGGTACCATCTATTTTAAAATGTCGTCCCTGCCACAATATCCATCTCTGGTACCCAAGATATCTCTTTTCTTGAGGTGAATATGAAAATGGTTTTATGGAACAAATTACCTGCCTACATCTAAAATTATAATCAGATATCTTCCAATAATTAGGAAAGATAAAGCAAAGCTGGTTTCCTTGAGGGAAATACTAGCATTTGATTGATCATAATATCTGGCCTTCTATGAAAAATGTTAGGACATTTCAATTTAATATATATTTACCTTTTTGTTCTATTTTGTTTTTCGGTTTCCCTTTATACCAGGATTCTCCTCATCTGCTACAAAATCTTTTAAATTTTACTTATAAATATTCATTGACATAAGTAAATATTATTTTCCTTGCCTATCAATCTATATAGGTAAAATTGGGATAAACAAAATTATTGCTTTCGAAGAGTTTGCCCGTAAAGGCATTGATGTCTGATATTTGAATTTTCCCTGATCTTTGGGAAGTCAGTGTTACAAATGAATAAGCATCAGCATTCCAAGGGCTCCATTGGAGATCCTGAAGATGGCATCAACACCACCATAATTACCAAAACATCTTATTGGTGTCCAGTTTTACTTATGTGTGGTTGGATGTTTTGGTGGCTGCTTGTGCTGATGGTAGTTAATGTAACTTAATCAGAAGTAGGAACTTTGCAACTGCCCTCAGCTTTCTGCCAGTAAATTTTTCAATATAAATGTTGCAAAGGGGTTAAAAAAATAGTGTTTGAATTTGTTTTAATTGTGGAACAAGATCAATTACTAAGAATGAATCTTGCAAAAAGCATTTCATCTCAAAGAGCTGCAAAAGGCAAGGAATTAAATTCGTGAGACTCAAGAATGTGGAATGTTATCTGTGCCAATAAAGACAACTAAATGGCGACAGCTTTCCTGTCATAAAGTGAGAAATGAAATGCATGGCAAATAAACATCTTTGTTGAATATATTCCATGGGCTATCTAACCAGGTTTCTTACGGATCTACATCAACTTCATTGCAGGATATCCTGAATGTCATAACCTTGTAGCTGCAAAATAAAGTGCATATATGATTAAGAGACATGATATATCTATATACTTTTAACAAGTATATAAGTTTTTGTAACAGCTGAGACAATACTGCTTAAATAAATATCACAATACTTACTCTTAGGAATGTCAACAATATAATCACTCCTGAGTTCCACAATGCGTGTATAGTTGTGGAAGTAAGAAGATTTCGAGTTTGAGCATATGCAAATCCTAACACTGCCCCTGTTTCATCAAAATCAGGAATCATGTAATCCCATAACAACCAAACATTCGTTAAAGCTTGGAAGACATTATGTTATGATGAAACTAGTGAGTGCATGATACCCTCAGTTCCTTAACATTGAAAGATCACACACTAGCCACGGGCCTTAATATTTCCATGCACAAACACTCAACCTCAGGCCCTAAATAAAAATTCTCTTATCCATATCCAATACACTTATGCAAGTTTCTTGGTTTATTTTCACTTTTTTGAAGAAAACCAATATGTAACAAGAGTAATGATGGTGGAGAACTCAGATACGCTAAATAATGAGATATTTAATGACTAGTCTTATCACCACATTCAACATTGTACAAAATATTGGAAACAGTATTAAGAGGATAAAGAATCATACCCAACACAAAAAGTTGAGGAAATTCTCCAGGTGTAAGATGTGCAAAGGCAAAAATGCTAGCACTTAAAATCACAGCAGCAGGAGTTGGAAACCTGGCATGTACATAACAATGGAATTGGTTAATTACTGAATATATAACTATTAAATGTCAAGTTTTGAGTAAAATACTAACATTATAGGTGCTGGACTGTAATATCTGTGTGTGTTGAAAATTGACAAAGACATAACATGTTTGCATTGCAAATAAAAAATATGTGCACGATACAACCATGCCTTTTTAGGGGTTTCAACCATATTTTGCAGCTTCATAAATATTCTGAGTTAAAATTTGACTCTTTTTTATCTGAAGTCTTTAAAAAATATCATATGCAAAGTCAGACACATATGGCCTAGATCTAGAGATAAATTTATGGATCCCTAGTTTTGGCAAGCGTCTGGAACAAAAGTGAACATCAAATAGGGAAGGTTGCTAAATGCGCATGCTAATGGTGCAAGAAAAAGCAATTTTTTGCAGTATTCTTAGATCAGACATGTTAAAGACAGCATACTGTGGGGATGCATTCCTGCGCCTGGCATCACATACCAACCATCCAAAATGTCCTAGGGATGCGGGGACAGTCAAAAAATCCCCTTGCCATCTTTCTCCCCTTCAGACAGACTTGTGAGAAAATTGGAACATCCCTAAGACGTTGCTAAGCTTTCGGACCTCTACCTGCTTTTCTGTCTATGCCAGGGACAGTAATGTGAGTTGTGTTTTTTTTAAGCAATTAAAGTAAAACACAAAAAGATTAATACTTCCTTATCATTCTGGCAAAGTCCATATATAGAGGATTGTTATTTCTAAAATGTATGTCAAGGCCCTGTACTTCAATTTTCATTATGGCAGGGTCTGTGCACACACTATGGGTCCAAAATGGTTGTTTGACTTCTGCAGATTGCACAGCTTTCCATGACAAAGTAGAAAAAGTGCAAGCCAAATTTATTCTTCCAAATTTGCAAGAATATGAAGTTCGAAATTAGTTTATAACATTGAATGTCAAGTACATAAAGTGTGTACATATCCTGTGGTTCCCCATGATTTGTGAAAATTCAGACTCTACTTCCAAGATGCTGACCACCTTTTATTGTGGTTCTCCTTATACATATTATTTCCATGCTTATTAGATTATTTTTGGCTAAATGAGTATGATGGTTTTAATGAAAGCTGGCACTATTGCTAAACAATCAATGTACCAGGTGTATTTAGCACTTAGCTGTAAGCACATTTAATTTACAAATTTTCTAATGTTTTCTAATGTTTTATGTCAGTGAATTGTACTGAATGGAAGTACAACTGTTTACAAGAGGTATTGTAATCCAGTTTGTTATTATGTAAAACTCTATAAAAGAATTAAGCTCATTAAAGTTGTGTGGGTTATGTTGGTGTTTTAAAATGCAACCCAGCTAGGCTTTGAAATTCTCTAAGAGGTAGCCAACCTCTATATTAAAGAACCACAAAGGCTAGTGGCCAACTGACAAGATTCAGTCAAAGACTGACATCTCCTACATTTCTGGCTCTGCGGGACCAAGGTGGGTAGACCTATACAATGCCCAAAACTTAATTCACTCATACACTGACATTGTTTTATAAAGCAGATAATTCCCAATGAAAATACACTAAGGGAAGCATTGACAACTTCAAACTTGGCTAAATTCTCAGTAACTCAACCCTCTCTCAGCCATTGGAAAGTAGGACATACCACAAACCAAACAATAAGATTAGAATGATTTTGCATTTATAAAATGTTCCTGAGATGCATTAGCTGCAGGATAAATCAGTGCCAATTCTGGGCCATGGAGTTAAACACATAAAATGAATTCATCAACAAATGACATTCAACCAGTGGATTTAAATTGCTAATGCTTTGCATTAACTGTTAGTGTCTTGCACCAACAATCCTTCTCTTATTATCAATCAGATTCTCCTTATCAAATCCCATCTGCACACCTGAAATCACAATCACCCGCTCAAAGCATTTTAACCATTTCTTTGAAACAGACCAATGAACAGACAAAACAATCTCATGAAATTTGAGATGATAAACTCAAAGACACTTTGTATTATTGAATTTACATGACTAAAAGTGTACAAATATGGAGACAATCTAAAGACATTCATGAATGTGCAAACATCTTTATGAAATTATTTGCATAAACTGACTGTATTTACTCATGAATTCAGAAAATTATAGCTTACAGACTCAAGAAACAACTTAGAATTTTCAATTCTCTATCTACCCAGCTGTTGGTGTGTGTTTCGAATACGCCACCGAACACAGAATAAAATGCCCAGGGACACTCTATCCTCTCTTGAAAAGTGATTGCAAATACCTAAAAGATAATACAATAACTTCAATGTTTCTTTTGGTTAGGTCATGACATGTGGATAAGGCCAGTGGGCGTTGTGATTTGCTGGTAATCACAAGGGGACTTACGTTATAATTCGTTTGCAAGTTTAGGACTTAGACAGTTTTATCATTGAAGGCTCTTTTTGATGGGTATTTCAGATTTTCCAAAAAAAAGGCAAAAGGATAAGGGTTTAGAGATCTAAACTATGCCTAAGAACTCAAGAGACGGTAGTGATTAGATAAAATTTGGAATAACCGCACTTTGTTTCACCTCCTTCGGACAATTATGCAAAGCGGGTGCAATCTTCAATGGGGGTGATAATGATTTTCATGTTTGAATCGATAATTAAAACAAACAGAAGTTAAGCATCCACAACTTAATGGCTCAGGCTAACTTTACACATTGAATGCAAATCATCCATTCAACAAAAGTATGAGCTTAATTTTATCCACCACTGCTATCAAATCTATCATTCACTAACAAACATATAAATGAAATACTAACTTAATTCTACTCTAGATGTTGAAGGAGAAGTATGAAAACCTTGCACACTACTTGAAAACAAAAGTGGTTCTTAGCAAATCATGCACAAGAGCTTTTATAAACGGAAATAGCTTTGTCGCAACAATCTTATACAACTCACTTCACATATTACAAATGAGGGGAGAGCTCAATTTATAGGCTCCCCGATTACAATTCAATGGCCAAGATTGATTTTGAATCAACGACCGAGATTACAAAATAAAACCCTAATTAGGGCTTGTCATAATTAACTACCTCTCGACCAATAAGAAAATTACATTTTGGGACACTTGTCCTTCTTGCTAAATATAAACCAACTCCATAGATAAGTCACGTTCATTGAACTTAGACATGTTGACTTGGAACAATTTGATTGGTTGGAAAATGACGAGGCACCACCTCAGCATGTTGGATGTCCTCCTTGGTTTCCTTGTTCTTTTTCCATGTACTTGCCTTAGAATATCTTTCTTTGCCAACGACTTTGTCCTTTGTGCCTGTTTCTCCCTAGCTTTGATCTTGGATTTCCTTTGAGATTTTGATTTCTTCTTCTCACTTGCATTTGAAGTCTGGAAGTCTCCCCTTGGAATAGTTATTGAACCATTCCTTCCTGATTGCTTTGAAATTCCTTCAAGTGCCTTGAATTTGGAGAAGAACTCTCTTGTGCCTTCACCACAATGGAAGAAATTGGAACTTTCTTTGTGAAATATTTCCCATACTTTGGCTATTCAATTTCATTTTGTAACTCCTTCATGTGGACCATCCAACACTTAGCCAAGATTTTGGCCATCTTTATGCTCGAATGAACTTTTCCTGTGGATTTGTCTTCAATTCTAAGTTTGGCTTGTGCTAAGTAGGGCAGACTCCATCCTTGAGCAAGAATTTTATTCATTTCCTCTCTATTCCTCTTCATTTTTCCTGTTTTTTTTCCAACACTTAGTCAAAATTTGATCCTTTTATTGTAGGAAAATTCCACACTTAGCCATTTTTTGCTTCCTCTTGGCAAATTTTACCATGTTTGTTTCTAACCTTGGCGGACTTTGGCACATGTCATGCCAATTTTCTATTATGCTTGAGCGGACTTCCTCATTGGCAAGCCAATTCTTTTCTTTCTCCCTGGCAGACTTGGTTGTGTCTTGGACAAGGCGGACTTTGAAGCTGGCCGGACAAGATGCATTTTCCTCTGGGCGTACTTGACCTTGTGGCTGGACATCTTCATGGCGGACTTCATCTTTGGCTAGACCATGTGTACTCTTTGGGTGGACTTTGTCTTTGGCCTGCCATCTTCATACTAGGCGAACTTGGTGAGTGCTTAGACATTCTCATGCTTGGCGCACTTTGCCAATGCCTTAGAAATTTTCCTTGCCTCCAAAGTTGGGCGGACTTCTCAGTAGATTTGCCAATTTTCCTCTTGGGTGGGCGGACTTGGAAGCTTCTTTGCCATCTCACATCTCTCCTCTAGGCATTTCATGCCTTAGATATCTTCCATCTTGCTTGAGGGCGGACTTTGGAGTCTTCTTGCCAGTCACGCCTTTTCCATGCCTTAGAAACTTTTACCATGCTGGGAAGGGGGGCGAACTTCAAGATTTTAATGCCAAGGGCGGACTTTGAAGTTGGCCGGACGAGATGCATTTTCCTCTAGGCACACTTGATCCTGTGGCTGGACATCTTCATGGCGAACTTCACCAATGCTTGGACATGCTTCCTTGTTGGAAGGCGGACTTTGCCTTGTGCCAAACATCTGACTTAGTCAAAATTTTCAAATTTTCTCTCTCCTTCTGGGTTGGGCAGACTTGGAAGCTTCTTTGCCATTTTGCATTTATGTCCATGCCTTAGAAATTTATTTCATGTTGAGAGGGCCGGACTTCATACTTGCTTTGCCAGACATTCTTCATTTTGTGTCAAAGAATTTCGTTCCGTCATGCCGAAGAGTGACTTTCGTGCTTGCTTTACCTCATCTCTCTCTAGGCATTTTTTTATTTTTTCCATGCCTTACAAAAATTTATCTTCCAAAGTTGGGCGAATTTCTTATTTTTCCCAGCCAATGGCGTATTTTATCCTTCATTTGTCTAGGGCGGACTTCACCCTTCTCCTTGCCATGGCGCATCTTAGCTTTGCCTTGTCCAAGGGCAGACTTGGCACATATTCATTCCATTTATCTTTCCCTTCCTCTCTATGGCGGACTTGGGCTCTTCCTTGCCATGGGCGGACTTTGGCCTTGCTTTGCCTTGGGCGGACTTCAGCCTTGGCTTGCCACTTACTTGGCTTGGGCAAACTTCTTGTCTTGCTTGCCATTGACTTTTTGGGGCGGACTTTGACCTCACCTTGCCAGGGCGGACTTCAGCCTTCTTGTGCCATGGGCGGACTTGGCCTCTTCCCTCGCCATCCACTTCTTCCTTCCTTGGGCAGACTTCATGCTTCCTCAAGCCATGGGCAGACTTGGAGGTCTCTCATGCCATGGCGGACTTCAGCCTTGGCTTGCCAGTGCCTACCTTTGGCATGCCAAAGGTAGGGCGGACTTCATGTCTTGTCTGCCATTCTTTCCTCATGGGCACCCTTCATCAAACTTAGCTATTTTCACCAAATTTTTGCCATTTTACCTTGATTTTCATGATTTCTGGAGGCATGTTGACTTCATGATCAGTGGGACCTCGAAATAGAAACCTTTCCCAAAATAGAAACTTTCTAAAAATAGAAAAAAGCAAAAAGCATCCCTAAAAAATAGGAACTCCAAAATGGCCTAAAAAACAAAAAGCATCCCTAAAAAATAGGAACTCCAGAATGGCCTAAAAATGCCAAAAGTCAAAAAAGCAAAAAGCAAAAAAGCAGAATCCCTAAAAAATAGGAAGTGTCAGAATTGACTCAAAGCAATGGCGTTCCTCGTCTACCGGTCCTTCTGAGCACTTCCATGACATCTAGGCACTAATACGGGCTGAATTCTCTACTTGGCTCAGATGATTTCTACAAAACTCTAACTCCTCATTGTAAATAAAATGGTGATAAGCAATTGCGCTGCCAAGGCAAAAACCCAAAATGCAAAAAGAAGGGGGTCCCCATTTGCAATGGGGCGATGTGTGAAATAGGTCGAAACACCAGCCCAATACAAAAACTCAGACCCTTTACAATGAGAGAAGAAGAGAAGATATAGAAGAAGAGAAGCAAACAGGAGCAACCCTAAATCTGATCTGGAAATGCCATCTGGAAGTTTCATTCCCATTGATCAAACTGAAAAGAATATCTCCTCTTTCTTCCTTTGCAGCAACAAACTTATTCCCTCAAAACTGCCTTTGCTCATCATTGCCTTGCAACTGAAAATCAGCCCATGTGGAGAATCTCATCATTCACCCAACTGCTGGAAAATACCTCTTTCCCGTGCAAAATTCTGTTTCAACTCTCTTTACTTGCTGCACATTATTTCTACTTCTCAACCAATAGAATTTCACTTTGCATTAATAATTTCCCCACTTTATAATGCTGCAGTTTTGTTTTCCTCCATATATTAAAGTTTGATAACTTTAATATTTCTGCTCTTTAATTTGTTGCATATTAAAACCCAACACATATTGGCCCTTTAATTATTATAAAATGAATATTAAATTCATTTTACCCATTATCCATTTACATTCTATTCCTCAACAAAAAGAATGTTTGCTCACACAGTGAATATTAAATTCACTTTACACCTGGGCAAATAAAAAATTTACCTCGTGCTGTTTCACGTGCACTATTAAGATATTTGCCATTTTTTACCTTTCATAGGCAAAACACATTTTCCGTGCAACCAATATTCAAATATTCAATTTGGAATATTTAACCTTACACGTTTTATCGAGCCCACTTTACAAATGAAAATTTTCAACTTCAGAGTTGAAAAACTTTACTCTCCACCAGGCAACTCACTTTGCCCACCATTTATATCTACCCCCGAATATTTCACCTGGAACCTTTGAAAATACTTCACTTTTAATATTAAAACATTCTTTATTTTGGTTTGATATGTCTCGGGCAAAAAACTTTACCCGCACCGCTATACTTTACTCATCTTTTAAAATATTTTACCCGAAGCACTTTGTAAGCATCGGGCTCAAAATACTGTCCCTGCCTTTGCATTCTAAAATGGGGCCTACCATGGTTTGACCTTGCTCAACCTCGCGTACCTCGCAAGGATTTTGATGGCATCACCATACCTCCCGCGAGGCTTGCAAGCAAGGGTTGAAATTGCTTGTGCCCTAATTCCTCCTCTGTTCACGCTCCAAACCATGGCGGCCAGGTCTCCTCGTGCTTTGATGAAAATGCATTGCCTTGTTGTAGGCCACGCCTCCTCCCTCAATGCGTGCGCCCCTCTCTATTCTAGCTAGTCACACCCATCCTCAGATTTGTTGCAAGTCGTGCACCCTCCTTCCTCTCCTGCCAGTTGCATTTGCCTGAGAGCTACTAAGGCCCTTTTAACAAATTCATCTTGTGCGCATTTTCTACAATCATGGTGACCAGCGCACCCCTCAGTAACAGGCCGCGCCAATACCCTCCATTAACTTCCTCCACACTTTATTCCAGGTTGCGCCCCTGCAAATTTGTTTGCTTGAATGTTTCTAAGGCATTTTTAACAACCATTAAGGTTGTGTATACATTTTACTTCAGTGTGCCTCCGTTCACTTGCGTACTGCTCCACACTTTCCTGAGAGCTTCCTTCCAGGCGCGGGCCTCTGTGCTGGTGTATTTGCTTGAAGTTCCAAACGCCTTTTCACATAATACGTTTCATACATATGCTTGTTGCAGCTATGGCATTCGGTGAAATTTTCCAAAGCTTCTGTATCAAAATTCATTCCACACATTTGGTTCCTTGGTTAAGTGTGTACGCCTTATGGTTTGATGGCTGCATATAACCCGTTACAGGCCACGCCCTTCTCAGCTCCATTTTGTGTACATATTGCAATTGGGGCACTCAATGATTTGGCACGGGCAAGAAAAGCCATACAACTGCCACTAGAAATTTGCTTAAAAGTTACTAAGGCCTTTTCAACAATTGTATTTTAGCATAGCCTACAAGGATAGCATTCCAATGTTCATGCTGGAGCCATTGGATCCCATCCTCCTTCCTTATGCTCAAAAACGATCCCCTGTAGCCATTCCTTATGCCTATCCCTATTGTTGCACCGAGATCTTCTTTCAATGTTATCTGATTTGACAAACATGGATTTATTGAACTTAAGAAATTCACTCATGACTGGTATTGTAGTTTCAGCATTGTGTTGTTTCAAACATGCTTGATCATATTCTCTCTTCTCTTTAGCCATTTCAAAGCAAAGAGTACCTAATTTAAAACTTAAGCAATGGCTACACAATAACACCTATGCATCTGCATAATTAGGGGGTTTCAGATAATATTATCTTGCATAATAGGTTTTCCTTTTTAATATCACAGGATCTTTTAAGCAACCAAGCAATATTAAATAGTGTTGTGACTTCATCCAATAGTGATTCAAGTGAAACACCACTTTCAAACAATTCAGAGACCTCCTTATATTAATGTCTAGTTGCCACTACTCGAAATTGTTCAATAATACTACGAGCTCTTGCACCACCCTTGCACTTATAACTTCATAGCTATGTGAAACATGTCGAGTCCCCATGTGGACCCGGCTAAAAAAAAAATCGTTTTCAAACAAATTTCTTTGCTCAAATTGTCCTGACACTGCTTTTGAGTGCTTCTAAAGTTGAAAAACGAACTGGGTCTTCATCAAAATTTGTTTTCTGACAATTTTGGAAAATGGTGAAAACTGGTCAAGTTGCCTCAGGAATCAATCTGGGAAACTAGTCAAACGACCTCCGGGAGACATCAAAACTTGCAAGCATTTAGACATTTGATCCAAGAGTACAGTGTAAGAGACGGCTCAGAGAAACAGATCACGAGGTGAAAAATATTAATCGGCAAAGTTGCCCAGTTGGACCTTCTAAAACAGCAGCTACTCCGAACCATTTAAAACTCATTCAACTATCAATCTGTAAAAATAGTGAATCAACTCCTGGTGAGCTACCATCAGACATACAAGTTTATTAAGGTACTCCGAGCACGTGTGCAAAAGGAATTTTTTTGAAACATCATTGATCAAAAGTTATTAACGATCAAAGTTGACCACTCAGAAAGGCTATCAAGAATGCAGATGTGAAACTGAACAAACTGCATTTGGTTTCGATCTGCTAAAAATAGCAAATCAGATCATGAGGCTCTGAAAACTGACACCCGAGATCATTTAGGTATGGAGAACACAGAACAGCACTCGTTTTGACATGACAGTCAACTGGTTGCGAAATCCAAGCTCAAACAGAAGGTTGTTTCGCAAAACTGACAATCTGCAAACAGCAAAACAGTGTCAACCCTTCAACTTCGCTTTTTGAAACTCTGTCAAAACTTATCATGGGAAGCTAAAAACTGACACACACGTTCACATATATCAATTGAATATGTCTACAATTGGGTTTTGCACGACAATCAACAGGCTTTAAATTACAAGCCTCCAAAGTGGGTCCTCTAAGTAGATTCTTCAGGTGCACTTCTGAAAGTGCAGAAACAAAATTTTGAAATGGGCATCTCAAATTTGCAAAATTTGAGAGTGCCATCAGGTTATAAAGTAATGGGTCACAAAATTTGTTGTAAGTTGGTGTCTTTTTTGTTTTTTTGCAACAAGGTAAACTTATAATCCAGAAACTCTCAGCAACAACTTCATGGATTGTGGAAATCTATTATCACTAGGTAAACTTATATTAATATAAAGCATCGACAAAAGGAATGCTTCGTTAAATAATGGCAGTTCCAAAATTACATGAGAAGAAAGTCAGTAGCAGGAAGATACAAGGAGCAAAATGAGTGCAGTTAGAGCTGTTCTATGCTAGTTAGAGCTGTTCTATGCTACTCACAGCAGCAAAATCTGATTTTCCTTATCATACTGGGCATCAATAGTTTATTCAAGATTTATATACAATACATTAAAGACAAATCTTAAAATTTGGTTTAACTGGGAGGGTAAGAACCACTTCCCTCTTGGAAATTGCTGATTTACCAAGTGGATGAAGTGGAGATATGAGGCTTAAAAGTGTCATTTTCATTTTCCTTGTTTCTCTCACATTGGCCTCTGTTGAAATTTCAGCTTGTGTGGCAATCCTCTTGGCAGCCTATTCAAGACCACATGTTCCTTAACTATTTCTGCAATTTGTCTTTTCGCAGATACAGGAAAAAGTAGTCCAGTGATTGCTTCTAACTATTTAACATACTGTTCAACCACTTCGCTTAATGTGCCCATTGATTCATTCAGTGTCTCTTATCTTTTCAGATTGTTTTAAAGAAAAGTACAAAAGACTAGATACCACATTTTCTAAATATGAATTATGCAACCCTTTTTCATCAATGAGACCGTGCAGAGATTTGTTTTCCTTGGTAATATCCCCATGCTAGTGAGAATAGAGAGCTGAAAAAGTAAGTTTTGAGGTGTTTGACTATGGGCAATGATTTTTGGTGGAGGATGGTTATGGTGCTAATTTTCTACGCATTGGGGATGATGCCACAGGAGTCTTTGAGGAGGATGGGGGTGAATGGCTGTGAATGGGCAACTTGGACATAAATGGGCTAATTCCAATCTTGGCTTTAGTGGGGATTTGGGAAAGGAGGGTTCTTCCTGCTCTAATTGCTGAATCAGCCCCAGTAATTAAATTGGATGAGAGTTGGGGTCTGCAGTGTGGGTAAAAAGGAGAATTCAACCTAGAATTTTCAAATTAAGGTATCTTTAAGATTTAATTCATGTGGTTTTAAATAATGTGTTAAGGATGAAAATTGATGAAGTGAGTAGCTGTAATGTCCCCTTTTGGGATTGCCCTAAATCTTGCCCTAGAATCACAAGCTTAATGTAGTTAGGGTTATAACTTACCACTTAAATGCTTCAAACAAGATAAATCTTGGTTTTAGGTCCTACAATCATGTTAGATAATATTGGAAATATAATTCATGTGATCATAGCATAATAAATGCCTTATCTATTTAAAATACATAACTATTCCAAGACTATCTAAACTACCAATATCCATAATGCATAGTGTAAGTTTTAATCATAACAGGACTTGGATGAGAGGCATGATAAGTCCGCCCGAAGCTATCCATCTAAGCCCAAGAGCACGAGCATCCAACCAAGACAACCCACCCTATGGCCTCAAGCGACATGAACGTCCAAACCAAGACAATTCCACCCTTGAGGTGAGCTACTTAGTGGATACACTTGTATCTACTTTTCCTATCAATGTTGTCTTGTCCATCCCTCTTATGATTGCAATTCCTTGAATCCATCCTAACAACCAATCATAGTTTGGCTTGATAGGAAAGCCTTGAAAGAGGTGCTTGTAAACTACTCAACCCATCTAAGCCCAAGAGCACGAGCGTCCAACCAAGACAACCCACCCCTTGGCCCCAAGCGGCAGGAATGTCTGAACCAAGACAATTCCACCCTTGAGGTGGGCTACTTAGCATGGGGGACTCCATAGACTGCATCCTCCTAACTTGCTTCCTTCAACCTTACATTTGATTGATCATAGGATAAGGATATACATAAACATATATATATACAATCTATTCATTTTTATATTAACGAGTCATAATTACTTATAAGGCTCAATAATTGCTGCAAGCATCATTATTGCACATATATATATGTATATATATGTATATGTATGTGTATATGTATATATATATGTGTGTGTGTGTGAGAGAGAGAGAGAGAGTGAGTGTGTGTGTGTGTAAACTTACTTCTCTTATTGATTTATCATTGGTCTGCATATATCTTCTTTGAGATCTGTATATTTCTCTTTTTAGATCTGCTGATGTATATGATATATCTTTATTTTTACACCCTCCTTCATTTATACCTTCATACTCTTCTTGAAAGAGTGTGATTTCCTTTTAGAGACACCACTCTTCACTATGGATATGCCATCTCATAATGAATCCCTTTCTTTCAACTAATCACTACTCCTTTTTATCGCTGCCTTTAAACTAATTTTCGTCTCCTCTCTAGATGTAATTGCTGCCTTTTAAAATCGCTGCACCTCTTCAGAAATGGAATTGCAGCCCTTAGGAAATGTAGTATTTGTTAATTAAAACCTGATCGTTGCCTTAAGTGATTAGTCAGTGCTGCTGTTCTGAATCTGATCGCTGCTCTTTGTGGGGCTATAATATATATATATATATATATTAGTTAGTAATAATAAAATTTAAATTGTTTGATGTTTAAATTGTTATATTTGATAATTATAATTATAATATTATCTTATGATAATTATCATTATAATAATATTAAATTGCTAATATTTCTTTTTATATTTTTAATATGTATTTTGTTATTTATTTTATTTATTTATTTGCATTTCAATGCTTTATATCTTAGCGTTACAATTTTGGGGGCATGACAGTAGCATTTGGTGTTTCAGGTTCCTCATTTCCCAAATTGATAGGTGTAATCATTGTTCTCCTTCCATAACTTCTTTCATTGCTGGAGAATGTTCTCTGAGAATGATAACATTTTTCTTTGTCCTCTTTTCTGCTATACAACTTCAGTAAAGACCCGGGAGTGGATTTATGAGGTGCCTTGTTCATATAAATAAGTTTTCTTTATGAGTGGCCAAAAAGCTTACAATAGAGAGATTCAATTTCCATTTGGCATTTTAAGGTTGTAATGAGCGCATCACACTAATCATTCCACCGCATATCTATGAAACTGATCTTCCTGAGTTGATAGTGGCCATCAAGAGGGCCTAGTTGTTGGCCTCAAGTTTTGGCTACGTATAGGGATTTGTGCACATAGCATACAGAATTTTGACTAAGTTAAAGGAACCACACTGGCAAATTGAAGGTGCACCATTCCATGCAAGAAGATAAGATACAAGGATGACATAAAGGACCAATGAGTGAAAATTTGAAGTCGTTAACAAAGATTGCATGTGCAGGAGGACATGGGCTTGGACACGTAGATAGGTTGTGCCAAGAAACATGAAGAGTTAGACATCAGGAACTGCATGGAACACACATTATATAGACAGATACATTTGGATAAACTCCAACTGATACCCTGCCTATATATAGCAATTCCTTAACCTTAGAAGTACAACAATTAGACCAAGGGACATAGTTCTATAATTTTGAGAATGATGAGTGTACATGTGAATGCAAATGTAAGAATTTTGAAAGCAATGTATAGGACGGACATAAATGAATATGACACCTTTTTTTGTACGACTTTATTGAGCAAATATGTGAATTAATGGCTCTACTTATTGTCTTTATTTTTGTTTCTTTGTGCATAATAACATAGTGAAGGTAGAAACCAAAGCCCACTCCATGTCCCACCCAGTGGGATCTTGGTACTCTCTTTGCACTTTAGGTGAGCATTTAAGCCCTTTCCTTGAGTAATATGTTGGTGCCAAGTGAATTATATAAGTATCAGTTATGCACAGGTTTGCACTAGACCGTAAGGATTGTGGGACGGTATTAGGGAGATTAAAGTCAATAGTTTGGGTTTTGTCACTAGCACTGTCTACAAGTAGATGAAGGCATTCTAGATAGATAATTGGATCACAAGGAGTGAGTTGAAGAATGGCATGAAGGAAGTGCATTAGCATTTGAGAACACATTAGGATGAAAAAATTTGACCCTAAGAAGATGGCTAGAAAAGGTAATTTACTAATTTTCAATTCCCTTTATGAGATTTTCATATGGAGTTACCAATATTGATTTCTGAGTGAGTGACAACTTATGCAAACAAGCAAAGCAAGATCTTCTCGACACTTTCTACCCAATATGCAATATTAGATGATGTCACTCACAATCTAATGTTCTCACACAGTCGTTCTTCTCAAGATTCAAAACTATGCTTTGATACAATCTAACAGTCATGGTCAAAGAGTTCAATTAAGAATTATATAACCATATAGCAAATACACAAACATAATGCAATTCAATTGACAAAGAAAATAAACAAATATGATCTTTATTGATTCACAATCATTAAACTACATCACTGTTTACTAAAAGGGCTACAATGTGAGACCTCAACTATAATGTCCACCCCCTTATACTAAGACAAAAAATTTGCACCCTTTGCATAGAATTCAGAATATAAGTTTGCTTTTTTCAAACAATTTGCACTCCTATTGAAGTTTTTGCTCTGGGTGTATGTAAATTTCATGAAGAGTGTAATGTCCCTTCCTTAGGCAACTCAGACTATAGTGGAGGTTGGCCTACTATTAGGGTTCCTGTAGGTCAGCAAGATGGTTAGGGGACCCAATCGAGGGCTATGGAGCTCAGCTGGGAGCTTTACGAGCCTTTAAGTTTGGAGTTTAGTTGACAAATCCAGGGATAAATTGGATATATTAAAGTTTGTTTTAATGGAATAGTAAAAAGTGAATAGTATTGGAAAATTATAAAAGGAATAGTGAAAAGTGCCCCCCATCCTAGTAACTCAAAGTTGTTTTTAAAAAGTGGCCCTTTCTTTTGATGAGGAAAGACCCTCAAGATGGGCATAGCCTCTTGAGGAGGATTATTTTATTGACTTTAATTAAAAAACTCATGGGAGGTAATAAAGCCATATGTTGGGCTCATTTTTGGGCATTCTATTTTCATTTTTGACAAAAGCAAATTACAAGTTTGAGCTCTGGAAGAGGGTTTTAGTAGCATACAGGTCTTCTAAGAACGAAATCCCTTGGAGGAGAGTGAATTGGACAAAAACCCAGTTCACCAAACAGGGAAATCTACCTAGAGTTTCCATTTGGGCATCATTGATCTTCATCACAGGTTAATTTGCATTCAGAATTGATTGCAACAATAAGTTATCAGAATATAATTGCAGATTGGGGCTTCTTATCAACAAATATCATCATTCCAGTGCATCCACCAGCTGGCCGTACTATTTGGGTGTCATTTTCAGTCAAACCCTAGCTGGAAATTAGGGTTTTCAGACCACTAAGGAGCAGATCAAACTTTATATCAGATCTTTATTGTATATGTTTTGGTTCCAGCAATTAAATATTCAATAAATTGAGCATTGGCTTCGGGGTATGCAAATTCTATGTAATCGGTGGTTCAATTTCATTAATTCTGAAAATTACATTTGCTGTCCTAGGAAAATCAGAATTCGTAATTTTATTTCAGTCATTTATGTTCCTTTAGCATCTATTTATTTATCGCAATTATCAAGCAAAAAACCTCAAAAAAATAAAAAAACCACCAAAAATCACAAAAAAACTCATAGAACAGCAGAAACAAACAAAAAAATAAATTCCCTATTCGTTGGTCAAAGTCAAATCAGAAATCAAACTCAAAAAAATTGGATCAGATTTGGGTTGGGAACCTTTTAGTGGTATCAAAGCCATAATCCTGCCAACCTGTTGGGTAATGATTGCATTCAATTGGTGTGAAATCAATTATGCACAAGTCAGTTTGGATTTGGTTTCCAATTGGGACAGCGAACAAGGTCATCATAGCAAAGTTGTTTAGCAATAAACAGACATGGAAATAAATTGAGCAAACACAACACAAGACCATACGAAAATTGCAGCGTTTAGATGATTCACTTTCAAGATTGGGACTCTCTAAAGGATCATCCTCACTTTCTACTAACAAAAGTCCAACACCACAAGACAAAGAAGCGGTAGTGATTAGCATATTTAAGGAGAATCTTCCCTTAAGGACTACATGGACATGCACCCAAATCTTTGCCGCAAGACTAAGCATGCAAGGAAGGAATATCACACTATAGCTTATGGATTGTTTATACATGGAATGGGTAGAGAATCTTCACATATGGTTGTTACAACTCTTCATGAGAATGATTGGGTGTCTTAAAGTTCCAATGAGGTATGCAAAAATTTATATGATGAATTTGATAGACATGCTGATTTGAATCAAAAAGGCATTAGGACAGCCTTGGGTAATGATTTGTCTACATCATCCTTGCAAGAGGTTTCACAAGAAGCTCCTACATTAGAGGCTAGCATAGATCATGTTAGTGTTTTGGATAGCAATGGTGTGGATTCTTTGAGTAATCATAAAGCATCTTCTAGTGTGATAGTTGATTCCAATAATGTCACATCACTTACACGTGATGGCAACCAAGGATATTTGGAACAAAAGCCTTTGACTTGGGAAGAAGAGGAGACAAATCAAGACTTGATGGTTTTTGATGACTACAATGTTAGCATAAAAGAAGGATGTGTGGATGTTGAGTACACAAGGAATGAGCTTCTTGAGGTAAGCCCACAAGGAGAGCATGTTGAAGGAAGGAGGAATGATTTAGAAAATCCAGTTTGGTCTAGTTTGCATCATGAAGTTCATGACCTTCCTCTTTTGGAGAGCCCCTTGAAGGCTCAAAAAAATAATGATAGTGGTCACACACTTGATGGATAGGCCACAAGTTTTATGTTCATTTGTGTGGAATGGAACATTTTGGTTTCATTATGGTTAGTCATGCATCATCTACAATGGAAGGACAATTGCTAAGATCATATGAATCATTTTTGTTTTGGAGAGCTGATTAGGAAGACTTGGAGGTTTCTTACTAAGAAGATCTTGCAATTTGATAATTATTGGTTTGTCTTGCATACTACACCTTGGAGTTTGCTAGTTAAGGAAAACATCAGTTAGGAGGTGATGGTATGGATTAGAAAATGGGACAGCAATATTTTGACATCACATGAGCATAAATCCAAGCTAAATGGTTGTGAAAAGAAATGTAGCATGGTAGAAATTCATGAAAAGATAGATAAGCATGAGGTGATGGTGGGAACTTCTACTTGCCTACAATTTGAATTTATAACAGCAGTGGGAAAAGAACATGAATCAATTTATAGGTCGGTGCCTCACCCTTATGATGTTGATACTTTGATTGAGTATAAGAATGTCATAGCTTCAAGAATTGATATGCTACAAGATTGGGCTGCTAAGTGGCAAGTGTGCTTTTGCATTAAAGATTTCCTGGGTAATGAAAGAAAAGGTACAATCAGTCCTAGTTTTCTGATTTTAAACAGTAGTGGTATATGCTTACTTTCTCATGATATTGCAGCTGCTAATCATTGGGAAACGAGTGATATTGATTCTACTTTGATTGATACACCAAATGCATGCATTGGTCATGGTAATTTATATGATGCATCTTATTATGGGACTGATTTTAGACAATTTGGAGCAATTGAGATAAAATAGTCTCAAGAAATGTTTGAGGGATGGCTTGTCAAGGCAATGAAAGCTAAGTTGATAGCACAACAAAACAAGCTTCATCTTCAACAAGTTCATGACACTCACCACCCCATGGATGATGATAAGAAAAGATCTTCTAGTTTTGAAATTGTGGTTTTTGCTGATCAATTCATTAATGAAGATTTTGAGGGCTTTGATGTGACTATAGCAGGTGGATTTACTATTCTTTGCAAGAAGAAAGTGAGTAAGCTTAGCATTATCTTTGTTAAGTATACTCTTTGTGATGACTTTTATATACTTGATTTGAAGGACAATGAAGTTGTACTTGGTATGCAATGGTTACATTCTTTTCAAAGGGTCGTCCAAGATTTACAAGAAATGGAGTTGCGTTTCATGCATGATGAGAAAGACATTATTATGAAAGCTCTCAAATATACTTTGCCTCATCAAATAGCAGCCAAATCAATGATAGCTTTGGGTCATGATTGGCTTCATGAAGGCATACATTATGCATGTGAAGAGAATTGTACTGAACCGGCACTTGATGGTAAGCATTTGAATGTTGAAATGGATGACAAGTTTATGGATTGGCATGACATTATACCTGATTTGTTTGAGGACAGCAGTCCTATGGTTTTGCATTCTCATGAGATAGACATGCTAACACTTTTAGATTACAGTTACTTGTGGTCTACAAATGATGGCATACAAAAATTGGAGTGTTGGATATGGTGATTTTGTTGAAAAACAGGGCACTACACAATCTGATTTTGTATATCAGACCTTTGGAGATGTGGAAAAGACACAAGAGAATTGTAACATTTGGCTAGAGAGAGCAAGGAAAGCTAAGTTAATTGCTGATCAAGCAAAACAGCGGCTAGAGATGGTAAAAAAAATGAGGCAATCAGCTTTGTCTAATCATCATGGGCCAGCTATTGATGTTATACATGAGTGTGATTATGAAGATGAAGGTAACTCAGTTTTGCCTGATGCAACAGTTCCATTTGGTGAACTAAGCCAGCCTACTCATGATTTTGATGATGCCTTCCTATTGGGGTGCATGGATGATTTGGTAGTTTATTTTACATTGGTTGCTTTTGATAGGTTGGGTCAACCCATTGAGTTGACACAATTTTATATTGAGATGGATTCCATATGGGAGTTCGTGGATTGTCTAATAGACTATTCTCCATAGTTTGATAGCGATTCTTCATTGTTGGGTATTGAAATGTGTGGCTTCAATCCAACAACATGTAGAACAATTTATGATGATGGAAAACACTATGCCTTGGTTGAAGATGGATCAAAACTGAAGGATAAGATCTTACGCACCGTCCATGACACACCATTAGCAGGACATCCTGGATATTTTAAGACGTACAGGCAGGTGAGAGAGAGGTTCTCATGGAAGGGACTCAAGGATTATGTCTTGCACTATGTACGTGAGTGTGTGACTTGTCATCAAAACAAGTCAGAGCATACTTTTCTGGCAAGTCTTCTGCAACCATTGCCTATTCCAGAGCAGTAGTAGGAAAGTATATCGATGGATTTCATTACTAGTCTTCCGACAGTCCAGGGAAAGGATTGCATTTATGTGGTTGTGGATAGGCTGACAAAGTTTGCACACTTCTCTATTACAGCCGACTTTACAACATCTCAGGTGGCAGAGTTATTCTTCCGTGAGGTGTTTAGACTCCATGGACTCCCTAGGACCATTGTCAGTGATCGGGATAGCAAGTTTACGAGCATCTTTTGGCAAGAGCTATTTCAGTTAGCAAGTACAGAGTTGACACCTAGCACCAGTTACCACCCTCAGACGGATGGG
>CM021101.1:258793308-258808450 GCA_007115665.2 Sequoiadendron giganteum
ATATCTCAAAAGACATTGCTGAAGAGACACACATGTTGGTCTTTGAGTCGCATCTCTTCAAAAAGGCAACTGATAACTTCATAACCCATCTTTGAGACTTAGTTTGTTTTCACTAACTTATTCGCATTAACAGTGTTTAGTTAACACGTCTTCAACAAGAAATAATACTTAGTATAGTTATGACGCCTTGTGTTGAGCAATGCTTTAATCGAATTTAGTCAACACGTCCTGAAGCATTACAAACTATAGTATTACGACCTGTAGCATTTGTTCCTTTCATGAAGAGTATCGAATAGTTCTAGAAATGAGTTCTTGATCAATGACAAACTCCATTTATCTCAGCAACCTTCATAATTAGTTTCGATCACTACACTTGTGCTTCATGATATTCTTTTCTCAAATAATATACTTCAACCTAATATGAACTCATATGAACTTATCAGATTGAATGATCCATGTTCTTTGTATCTCACTTGGGCATATCTGCACGATTTGTGGCATTTGACATCTTGCAATCAATGACAATATTTCTAACAAAACCTTGTGCTTAGACATCAAAACTTGTACATCTAGATGATAATGGTAGGCATGATGATGCATTCTCCTGCCCACTCTACTTGGTCATGCCTGATGAGACTTTCCATTCTTTTTAAAGAAACTATTCATGGCCCACCATTTGACATGCCCCTAAATAGAACCTTTTTACCATCAATCTCAAATTTCATCTCCATGGTCTGCAAGTTCATATAGAACTCTCCAATAAACTGCATACACTGCATACTGATTACTACATCTGTGTCTCCTATGCTCACCACATAGAAGTCATCTCTAATCTCATACTCACCCAACTGAATGCTCAAATTTGGAACCTTCCTAATGCATGTGAGGGTGAATCCATCCGCTACCATCACCTTGAAGCCATCATTTTTTTTTGTTTTAATTCCTCTCTTGGCTATGACTTCCTCATCAATAAATTTGTGTGTGGCACCTGTATTAATTAGAGTGACTATTTGATGTCCACATAATACTCCCCAAGCTCTTAAAGAACCAACCTTCTGGAAGCAAGAGAGTTGGGAAAGTGCACCCCCACTTGCTTGCTCTTTTTCTGAATCTTCTAAAGAACTTTCTTCCTCTTTATCATCCGATATAGTTTGTTGTTTTGTACTTTCAGCAATTGATTCCTCCTCTGAATGGTACTCAATTAGCTTAGCTTTAGCCTTAGTTCAGCACTTATGAGTTGGGTCCCATGGTTCTTTACATTGGAAGCACAATTTCTTCATGTGAAGGTCATTAAGTTGGTCTTCATTCAACATTGTAAATCCCTTTGTATTATGATTTGAATCTCTCTAAAAAGATTTCTTTCCTTTGACTTTCCTTTGTTGGAATCCCTTTGACTGAAATTTACTTCAAAAAATAAAAGAATCCATGTCTCTTGCGTTTTTAATTGCCTCCTGTAATGTTTGTAGGCTAAGGTTCTTAATCCAACCCCTCAAGGGATCAAATAACCCATCAATGCACAACACTATCAATCTCCTCTCAAAAATATCGGTTACCATCACCGATAATCTATGGAAATCTGCAATATAAATGTCCACTAAACCCCATTGCCTCAACTGTGCTTATTCCTTGAAGTGCAATTTGGGATCCTTTTTGTCAAATCTATTAATTAATTTTTGTGTGAACTTTTCATAGGAAACAATCTAATCATGGCCCAACATTATCATCCCGTGGTACCACCAGTTGTGTGCACTTCCATCCAAGTGTAATGTTGCATATTTGATTGCCTCATCTTCAGCCATGGGATTAAGCTGAAAATAAGTATCGAGCATTTGAACCCAAGCTCTAACAATCGTCTTCCCAGAGCCATCAAAATATGGAATCAACAATTTCCCCACCTTTCTCTAATTCATTGTTATGTGGCCTACCACCTCCACCTCTATAGGGTCTATGCCTTTGCCTAAATTCCAAATAATCTTGAAATGACAATTTTTCCCTACAATCTCTCATTGCTTGAGCATGCATTTCCTGTTCAATAGGTTCATTATTCACTCTTGGAGGGTTATCTCTTGGAATGAAATTTGGCATGGAGGGTCTAGAATTAACTGAGCCACCAAAGGTCTTGGTATGAGAAGCTCTATTATTAACTGTGGATCCTTCAACCCCATTGTTAGCATTTGTCCCAAAATTAGCATTGTTTCCCATCATTTGTGCAAACATCTAAGTAGTTTTTTGTTGTGATTGTGCCATCTGTTGTTGAGACTGTCATAAGTTGCACCATATGATGTTGCACCCTAGCAAGATCTGTAATGTCCCCCCCGTGAGTTAGCCAGTTGTCGAGTATTAGCCTATCCATCGAGGTCCTATAAGCTAATCAGATGTTTCAGGTAACCCGTAGTTCTTGGAATAGTAGAGTTCGACATCATCTCACATCAGTTGGGGTGATATTCCCAAGGTGTTTTCGACAAGTCGAGGGGGAAAAATGTAATAAATGCGTGTTATTATAAAATAATAAGTTCACTTTAGTGTTTATTTAAATATTAAAGTGACTTCTTTGATGACTAAGTACGAGCAAATTTTCTAAAAGATTATTTTAATGCTCTTTTTGGGAATTTAATGAGACAAGGAATTAAATATTATTTTATTTTCAATAGTGTTGGAGTTTGGGGAATGATAAAACATAGGAGTTCATTTGGGGATTACAAGAAATTAATTTGGGAATTGTGCAGAGAAGTACTTCAAGAACTTCTCGAGGACGGAAACCCTCACGGAAAATAGCATCCACGGTGGTGAGAAATCTTCCCTGGGTGTTTGTGGATCGACTGCAAACCTTTAATTCGTGGATCAATTGCTAATTTAAGGTTCGTATAATCACGAAGGGAGATATCGTGCTAGAAACTTGGACCTACATCAACCCAATCCTGTCTAAGTTGTTCCTACATCTCTATCAATGTGGGCTCATTGCCTTCCTGAGGCTCTACTATGGGTGGAAACACAAGCATTAAAGGCCTTGAATTAGCAAGTGCAGTACGCCAATTTGGCATCTTGTTATTAACCGAATTATCCCCTTGGCCATTATTGCCTCTGTTATTGCCATTTTGGTTATTACCATTAATGTTGTTGTTATTGAGCAAGGTTTGTGCCATTAAATCCATCAACTGAGCCATACGTTGATTTGTTGTTCTTTGTTCTGCCAACAATGTATTAAGGTCTTCCCCTCTTTGGTCTTCCCCTCTATCACCCATCTCTGCCTCTCTATGTGCACCACCTCCCGTAGAGGAATCAATACCACTATCTGAGGGAGATCTCTGATGTATTCCCAATCTACCCAAAGCAGTTTCACCTTCTGGAACCTAAGTGGGCTGCCACTATTTCTTTATTTCCCTACTATAATATCTTCTCTCTTTGTCACTCATGAAAGCCACATGCTGGTAGGAAAACCAGCTCTAATACCAATGTAAAGTTCCCTCGAACTTTGTACAATTTTTCACAGTTTGACAATGCAAGCATTTTTTTCAAATAGTTATCATGCAGTGATACTAGACTTGTTCTCGAATTGTTTCAATATCATGGACGGAGTATCATGCAGTTTGCTCACAATTAAAGAACAATTGACATTGCAAATGTGGAACAAATAAATCTGCTGCTTACAGGAATTTATAGCAGATATATGAACTTCAGAAATTCTATCACTTCATTCATATTGGATAGCCATTACACTTTCAAATATTCAGCATTAATACATTTAAATATTCATTAACAGCAGTGATATTAATATTGGCTAACCTTAATATTAGCACCTTCACCAAATATCCCAATCGTTGTCTTCTACACAAGTGATTCTCCTTCCAATTTGTATGTCGGCCAGCAAGGATGAAACAAGCAGGCACAAAGGACCTGACTTGCAAAGGAAGAAAATTGACTGATTTGACTTTCCCAAACTCCATGTAGACTTCCCAAGTGAATAAAGCGCTGCTATGGAGGGTGCGATGAAGGTCTAAAGGCTGTGCTTCATACAAGGGTGCGTTGAATGTTTAAAGGTTGCACTCATAACACAAAATCGACAACTTGGTAAATAAACCCGTGCCCTCTATAAAATGCCAAATACCTCCAATTCACACGGCCTCCTCAAGGCTTGCAGCTCACACAATATTTATGCCAATTCTTCCCTGAATTATGATATAACGAAACTCTCGATCCCCTTGTATAGCCAATCTTTCCCAATCTGAATGATAAATTTGAGATACTCAACCAGCAGACATGTGAGAGGATTTGTATTTGAAATGAACAACATATATTGATAACACTGCAAATTTGTCTCCGAAGGAGACTCACAAATTTGGAATCAATTTGTACTCCACAGGCTAGGGTGGATAGTTTCACCACCAAACCCTACAATCCTCAAGCTCCCTGAGCTTCACAACCAGCCATGAAGAAAAATGAAAACTCCGATAATCAAATGAGCCTCCATATTTTTGTATCTTCTCATGAATTGGCCCTCAAATAATATGTTCCCTCCTTTAATAATTTAAATATTTGAACTTTAGAGGGAAAATATAATATTAAAGTGACTTATTAATATTTTAATATTTTACTTAAGTCAATAAATATTAATTAAATAATATTATTCATAATATTTAACTTTTGGACGAATAATATTAAATAATTAATAATCGATTCCCTTAATTAAAAAATAGCCCGCGAGAATTGTATAGGCTATCCAACCTCAGGAGCTGCTAGATGGAAGGGGACATTACAACATCAAGAAATATTATCATGCATTAAATGAGACTAATGTGACAAACCCATTTTTTATCCCATTTACAAAGGAGATCCTAGAGGATGTCACATGCTACAAAGTATACACCTTTATTTCTTACGCTACTATAAGGTCTAGATTAAGCATGAGGGCAAGGCCAAGACAATTTTCATGACAAAGTGGGGCTACTTCATGAAAAACATGATGCACTTTGGACTCAAGAATCTTCCAACTATGTTTTTAATGCATCGTAGTGGAGTCCTTCAAGGAATTCATCCATAAGTTCCTATAGGTCTACCTTGACAATTGGGTCATCAACTCTCCTGAGGGATCATATTTAATGTTTGTACCTCATATTTGAGAGATGGGCAACTGCAAATCTCACTTAATTTGACAAAGTGTGTGTCTGTAGTATCTTTCGGGAACTGACTAGAGCAAGTCATTTGCAAGGAAGGCATGCTCGTTGATCTATTGAAAATTGTCATAATACTCTAATTAAAAGCCCTACACAATTGTAAGGATGCACTTGCATGCCTAGGGCATATTGGCTATTATTTAATTAAGACCTATGTGTAACTTGGAGGATCAATTGAGGAGATTCTCAAAAAGGATGATTTTTGCTTGGGCTGACTGGTAATAGTGAGTGCTTGAAATTCTTAGGGAAAAGAAAGCAAGTACACTGATATTAGAGTTCCCTACTAGAAGACAACCTTCCATGTCCATGTAGATGTGTCTAGATCAACAATTGCTGCAATACTTGCAAAGCCAAGAGAACACAAGGTATACCATCCTATACGCTTTGCAAGAAGGAATCCCCCAAAAGCCAAGACAAACTACATCATGACAAAACAAGAAGCTTCGGAAGTGGTCTATGTGCTGCAAAAGTTTTGCTAGTAATTGTTGGCAACAGCTTTTGAATTCTACACAGACAATGAAGCCCGAAAGTACATGGTCAGTAAGCTAGTTTTATATGGCCACATGTGCTACTGGTTCATCTTGTTCCAAGAGTTTCAATTCAAGTAGTGAAACCAAACCAATAGAAGTACAAATTAAATCAACCTTTGCACGTTCATACTTGTGAAGTTGTGCAAACCCTTGAAGATGATCTGCCATCCATAGTTGTTTTGAGTGTGAAGGGTGCTGGAAGATTTGACAAAGAGTTCCTCTTTCCTCATAAGCAGGTTCACCATTGAAGGATTTTTGAGGCATAAAAACAAACAATTGGTGATAATGCAAGAAGGAATCTCCCAAAAGCCAGGACAAACTACATCATGACAAATCAAGATGCTTTGGAAGTGGTGTATGCACTGCAAAAGTTCTGCTAGTAATTGTTGGCAACAGCTTTTGCAGTCTACACAGACAATGAAGCCCAAAAGTACATGGTCAAAAAGCTAGTTTTATTGGCCACATATGCTACTGGCTCATCTTGTTCCAAGAGTTTCAATTCAAGTAGCAAAACCAAACCAATAAAAGTACAAACTAAATCAACCTTTGCACATTCATACTTGTGAAGTTGTTCAACCCCTTGAAGATGATCTGCCATCCATAGTTGTTTTGAGTACGAAGGGTGCTGGAAGATTTGACAAAGAGTGCATCTTTCCTCATAAGCAGGTTCACACTTGAAGGATTGTTGATGCACACAAACAAACAATTGGTGATAATGCAAGAAGGAATCTCCCTAAAGCCAAGACAAACTACATCATGACAAATCAAGAAGCTTTGGAAGTGGTGTATGCGGTGCAAAAGTTTTGCTAGTAATTGTTGGCAACAGCTTTTGTATTCTGCACAGACAATGAAGCCCAAAAGTACATGGTCAGTAAGCTAGTTTTATATGGCCACATATGCTACTGGTTCATCTTGTTCCAAGAGTTTCAATTCAAGTAGTCAAACCAAACCAATAAAAGTAAAAACTAAATCAATCTTCGCATGTTCATACTAATGAAGTTGTGCAACCCCTTGAAGATGATCTGCCATCCATAGTCATTTTGAGTACAAAGGGTGCTGGAAGATTTGACAAAGACTACCTCTTTCCTCACAAGCAGGTTCGCCCTTGAAGGATTGTTGATGCACAGAAAAAACAATTGGTAATAATGGCTCTACTAGACCAACTTGTTGGAGAGGAGCTGTATAAGATTGGACACGATGAGGTGTTAAGATAACTATATTCTGGAGCATGAATATCAGGTTCTACTTAGAGAATGCCACAAAGGCATTGTAGGAGGGCATTATATGGGCAAGGCTTCTACACAAAAGATATTGTTTGCATGACCTTGGTGATCAGCACAAGGATTACCATGCCAACATTCACCATTCCTTAGATGGGCAAAAGAAAAGTCATACAAATCCATGCAAGGATTAATGAAAGGTGATCCTTTGTAACCATATCTATTAAAAATTATGTGTGAAGGACTAAACCACATGATAAAACATCTAATTCGTGGACTTTGATCAAGGCTGAATGGGGACAGGTTCACAAATTTCCAATTCATTGAGGACAACCTTAATTGTGCATGAGATCTGTTATCTGAAAGACTTAATAAAAAATATTGATCAAATGGCATTGGGCCTACAAATCAACATTAAAAAGTCTCGTTCATATTTCTTTGCAGTCCAACAAGAAGGTTGGGTGACATTCTTCTAATTTTAGGGTTTAAACTTTAAAGAAGTACACTTGCCAACCCAGAATTTGGGTTTCCTGCTTCATTCCATACATATCTCAGCGACTCTATGTGGATTGCATGGCCACTAGATCAATAAATAATAGCTATTCCTTGCACGGAAACTTCAACTGATCCAAATTGTTCTTCAGGATTGCCAATATGTCTACCTTCTATGTTACCCCAAAACTTGCCCCTAACTAGAAAAGTGAAGGACCTCATAGACATTCAGCATATATTCCTTTCATAGAGTCTCCTAACGATTTCAAATACCCTTTATTATCATGGGAAAAGTGTAAATCCTAAATTGATTGGATTTATCAATTATAGGAACATAAACCTCCTTAATCAAGCCTTCGCTATGAAATTGGTCTGGCACTAATGCCAGGAATCCTTCATCCTTTGGGGCATAATTGTAAGAGAAAAGTCTACAGACATGACAGTATGTAAGAATATCTTCTTGTATTCCTGAGGTTCTCTTATTCGGAAGCATTTCTTTGAGGGCCCTTTACTCTTGAAAGAAAAGAATAAAGTGTCAAGTAAACATAGCGATTAAGCTAGTTTCTGGATAGCCAAGTGGAATGGTTTTAAATGTCTTGACATATCCCTGAACTTAAGCCTCTGAATGAGGCAAGGTTTAGAAACAGTGTCAATGCTGTAAAGAAGTATGTTTCTCCAGATATTTTGGGCTCAAACAAAATGGAATCAGTCAACAATTCTGAGGTTTAGGGACAGGCATCCCTAAGCAGTTGAAATTCTAAGATCAGAATTAAGTAGTAAGTCGTCATTTTATAGCAAACATGATCTCTTATGCTGGGGTCATGACCCTTCCAGGCAGTAAAACGTCAAGTCAGCCAACAGAAGCCTGCTGCATCATGATGGTAGTGAAAGAATGTATGTAATGATCAAATATTTGAGACTTGAGAATCTATCCTAAAGTTAAATCCTCTCTCACTTATTATACACCAAAACAATCTCATTGCAAAGTTCATATGTCACAGTAGCTAAAGGATGAATAGTAGACTTGATAATCTGTCCTAGAGTTAAATCCTTTCTCACTTATTTTGCACCAAGAAATTATCATCTCAAAGTTCATGTCACAATGGCTAACGGATGAATAGTATCTCACAAGGCAACCAAATTGCCATGGCACAAATGATACAATCAAGCATCAATTAATCCACTGTTCATTGGCACATAAAGCTTGGAAACAGATGACAAGTCATTTCCTTTTTTCTTCAAATCCTCCTTTTCATATGGTGAGCATGTTATTCATGTGGCCCAAACAGGAACTTAATTTAACATTGATAAACTGATGCAATATAAGAAAAAAGGGTCCAATAAAGGACAACCTTAATCCTCGCATCCTAAGAAGCTTCTCACACTTATATATCCTTTCTTATGGCGTTCCCATCCGCTCAGTGACTGTTTGTGAGAGATTTGCAAATTCTTCATTTAAAACAGGGATTTTAACTGGTAAACAAGGTAAATTGCCTAAAAACTAAAAATGCTTGAAAGGACAAAGGTACCAGAGGGTACGAGTACTCAAAATGTATCCCACATTCTATTCTAACACATTTCCAAGCTTTGTTTCACACAGTTCCAAGACAGTTATTTTGACTGAAATATATTTTTCAGGCTTTTTCAAGGCACACACACATACACAAAGCACCCAAAAAAATACATCTAATGAATTTCTTTCGCTTGTTATACAAGTTTCAGGTCATTATTACTCCACAATGATCTAGCACATGCTCAACAACTCTTTTCATCAACTTAAACAGATCAAACATGCTTTTAGGCATTTTCTCAAGTATTTACATGGAATTTGAGGACCAAAAATATCAATATTGAAGAGGAACTCTCTCAAAACAGTTTTCCCTCCATCTACACAAAAACCCACCTCAACTATGGATTTTGAGTTTTTGAATACATAAATACCAGACCAATTGAGTTTTTGAATACACAAATACCAGACCAAATATCATAAACCCAAATATCAGACTAAACCCTGAGATGATAATTATATATACCACCAACTTTCACTGTGATTTAAGCATTTGGACTTTAACACATCTGAAAAGAAAATAATAATAGTTTCTACAATAGAGAATTCTTTGGTTTCAAGTCAAAATGCTCAGCTAAGTTTTGACTGTTCTTTCGATGCAATATCAGTGTAAAACAGAATATATCATATCGGAGATGCTAACTTACCCTTAGGATTTCTAGACATCTCTACACATATAAAGACAAAAGAAACATGAGACCAATATTGGAGTATAACAAATTAAAACATCCAAAATTACTTACCATTTTTCATTATGCAGTTGCTCTTAGCAGACATATCAGCATGTTTATCCCTTTTCCACAAGAAATGAAAGGGTATATTATTTGTGAGCTTCTCCTACTAATTGGGATATATAGATTATTCTATCAATGGAAAACCTAGAAGGTTTCCGACATTTGGCAAGCTCTCTTCTTACATTCCTGGCCATCATTTGGTTCATAATTCAGTATAGTTCAGTAGAATTTTTTTTGCACAAGTTAGGAGGTATATTCTCACAAGCAGCATGTATAAGTCACTGCAAACTCATTCCATCTATCAGAAATTAATATGAAAAATAAGACAAATAAATAGGAAGAACTTGAAAAATACACAATACTCACAGCAAGCTAAAGAAGTTACCACTTTGTTAATGATGTCATAAGAAAACCTCGAAATACAGTCTCCTCATAAATTGGTGCCAAAACTCCTGTCACACCTATCAGGCAGGCAGTGCTGAATCACAGGGTATGCACATATAGATCAAAAATTTGAAAGTACTAAATGTTTTCAAATTCATCCAGAATTGTTCAGTTATGGCAAAACTAGACAAAATCTCATGAAACTCAGAACATTTATATTGGAACAAGAGACTGAATGTTTACAATCAAATACCTGATATTTGATGCACCAATAAGTGGTAGCAATTTCACCAAGGCATCAGCCTGCCAGAAACATAGAAAATGAAATAATTATAGACTAACAATAGGCTAGCATGATTATGACTATAGATTCTGTCATGATGTTGATGATCTAATCCACGTGATCTTAAGTGGTTTTCATGGCTTTTATTTCCTTCGATCAAATGTTGGTTTCCCTGTGTTTGGTTGATCTGTAGACTCTCTGAAATAAGTAGAATTCAAAAACCACAAACTATTTATACTGTTCTACTTGCTTCAACAAATGATGGTAATTAAAGTGGCATGAATGTTAATGGAAAATCAGATATATACATGCTGCAAATAAAAAGAACTAACATAAGAAACTTAAGATTTATCCTGGAAACCATATGAGAGAAAAGCCAGCTTTCACTGGAGCAAATGTACTACTACCCTTATGGAATTAGTTTGGAAAAAACAAGTACAACAAGCTGGTACAAGCTACAACAATAGTTTTTCCCTACTACTCTACCAAGCTCAAACAACTCAAGAACAGCTGAATTCTCCAGTATCTCACAAGTACAACACTCAAATCAATCCTCTCATGCCAGATTACAGTCTCCACATCTATAAACAGTTATTGGTGACACTGAAGCTTTCCCTCAAGGCCCCAAGGAGAAATCTCTAGAAGCTGAAGTATGTGCACAAATCTATCCTTTGCGTGGGTTCATTTTCACTGGAATAGATTTGACCTTGATTCATGGAAATGCCCATGTTCATTTTGTAAACCTATTTTTCCTCTCACTTTGTTTTATTCCATGTATGATTTCCAAATCTACCTTACTGTTCAAGTTTATTTTGTAGATCCTTATGGATCACACCTCCCTTCATATATAGACCTTTGGTTCAACAAAAGCTTAATAAGACATTAAGTGAGGGAAGAGTTCTCCCATTTTTTCTTTGGAATACCACATGGCTTCACTTACCTTCTAATATTTGAGTCCCACTTTCCAAGACTATTGAATTATTCTCGGTTTCCCTTGTTTTCTTTTGCAAACTACATCCTCTATGAATATAGCTCTTCCATCTAGATCCACACCTTCTAAAGAGGATAACTTAAATTATTTTTCTTTATCTACCATAAAGAGCTCACAAAGCTGCAAATATTCACAATTTACAACTGAATGCATATTCATGAAAGGAAGTAGATAAATTCTGGAAGCATTTTCACCCATGGCCTCCAAAATAGTGAAAGGTCCATATCTATTTGGCTTGATTTTCTTGGCTTGTCCTTGTAATCTTTCTTTACCCAAGAACAACCAAACTTTATCTCCAACGTTTAGTCTGTGCTCTTTTCTATGCTAACCATGTATTTCTTTGTACATGCTTTGAGTTTTTTCCAATTGTTCTTTAACCTTAAGTTGGATTTGCTTGATCCTCTCAACAAAATCCTTTCTTCAGCCACTTCTAAAGCTTTTCCTACTTGCTCTTCTTGTTGTTCCAGAGCTATATCAGTGGACTTGCAGCCAAATACCCTAAGCATGCCTCAAAAAGTAACTGATTTCTAGAAGAATGAATTGCCCTGTCATAAGAGTGTTGAATGTAAGGAAGTGTCTCATCCCAGGTTTTAGGGCACTTGTTGTAACCTCTTATGAGTTGTACCAAGTGTTAGATTTATGTGATCAGATTAGAATGCAAAAATTAATTCAAATTGACACAATGACATGGCCAATACCCTGGGAAAACCCTCCAACCTGAGGGAGAAAAAACCCAGCCAATATATCTCTTATATATTGATTCAAAATAAGAGCAGAAATCTGCTTACAACTTGGGCACAATACAATGCCAAATAGATACAATGAACAGCACCTCTGCTAGATGCAAAGACAATATATTTCTCCTTGAATCGATCTGCTGTAGAGAAACTCGACTGGCTGTAATAAGGTGAACTTCTTCTTGAACAAAATGCTTTTCTTTCTTGATGTCAAATACAAATGAAATGCCTTGTATATATAGGCAACTACAAATGAATTGCACCTCTTCACCAAGAGAGGTCGGCCCATCAAGAAGTGTGCCTCTAGAAAATCGCATCACTTCTAGAGTCGGCCCACAAATAAAATACATTTAATTATTATTAAATAAAAAACACTTTATTTAAATATTACAATATGAAGCGCCTCTTCATGTTGATAATCGATGTATAAATTTAAATAGCCTTATGGCTATATTTATAATTTATTCTTTCACAAGTCGAACTGGAGTATTCATCACGTGGTTGAATATCATCAACACTCCCTCTCAACTAGGGAGGAATACTTCTAGCTGTACAAAATGTATCACCTCATAGTGATGTTAAACAACATGGCTACATCCATGTAAGAACAAAGCTTATCACCTCATCGTGAAAGCATATCACCTCATCGTGATATTAGATATCACCTCATTGTGATATCAACCATCATGGCTACCTCCATAGATGGTAAGTACAAGTGCTCATCACTCAATGTGATGTTGTCACGTCATCGTGACTTTCACCATGGCTCCCACAGAAGGTGAAGCACAAGTACAAGTAAATCATCACGGACTCCCTCACGTGATGTCATGGAGTCACACACATGACATCCACCATGGCTCTCCCAGAGGGTAGAATCAAGGGATTTCACCTTGAACTTCTCTTGAAGAGAAAAACTCATTAACAAGGGATTTCACCTCGAACTTCTCTCACAGAGAAGAACTCATTACAGAGGATCACTGATACTGAGACTCCTCAGTTAAGGCTGTATTCTCCACCATACCAAGCTTATCTCGAAAGTACACAAACTTTATCCTAGAGAGAGGCTTGGTGAGAATGTCTATTGTCTACTCATCAACGCTAATATACCTCAACTGTATAGCTTTCCTCAATACCATATCTCTGATATAATGGTATTTGATCTCGACATGCTTAGTTCTTTCATGAAACACAGGATTGACAAAAAGCTTCACACAGCTCTAGTTATCACAATGAATGATAGTAGGCTCCATTGATTGTCCAAACAATCCTGCAAAGAGCTTACGAAGCCACATTGCTTCACGAGTTGCCACACAAGCTGCAATGTACTCTGCCTCTGTTGTACTCAAGGCTACTGAAGACCGCTTCCTGCTGCACCAAGATATCATAGCAAATCCCAAACTGAAGCAACAACCAGAGGTACTCTTCCGATCAGTGACACACCCTGCCCAATCAGAATCAGTAAAACCATGCAGCTCCAAATCCACACCTGTAGAATATTTCAATCCATATCCAACTGTGCCACGCAAGTATCTCAAGATATGTTTAGCTGCAACAAGATGTATTTGTCTTGGTTCACACATGAACTGACTAAGTGCACTCACTGCATAGCAGATATCTGGTCTAGTGTTAACTAGATACATCAATGAACCAATCAGCTGCCTATACATTGTGGAATCCACTAGTTCTAAACTAGCTGCAGCTTCCTTCAACTTATGTAAGTTGGTCTCCATGGATGTAGACATAGGTTTGCAATCAACCATACCAAAACTCTTCAGAATGTCAATGGTATACTTGCCTTGACTTAGAATCATCTCATCTGGTTTTTGCCAAACTTCTAAGCCAAGAAAGTAATGCATAAGACCAAGATTTTTCATTTCAAACTCAGAAGCTAACTCCTTACATTTTAGAATGAGGTGTTCTTCTCCAGTGATAATCAAATCATCAACATACAGAACCAAAATCAATGCTTCACCATTTATCACCTTAAAGTAGAGGTTAGAATCTACATCATTCTTTGAGAAACCCAAACTCAATAGGTAACGATCAATCCTTTCGTACCAAACACGAGGAGCCTGCTTAAGACCATACAAGGCCTTCTTCAGCTTGCAAACATGAGACTCCTTCCCATGTACCTCAAATCCATCAGGCTGCTCAATGTAAACCTCTTCTTCTATGACACCATTCAGAAAGGCTGTCTTTACATCCATTTGGTGAATCTTCCATCCTCTAGATGCTGCAATAGCAATAATGGTTCTGACAAAAGTATAACGAGCCACAAGAGCAAAGGTTTCTTCATAGTCAACTCCCTCTTTTTGTGAAAACCCTCTAGCCACGAATCTGGCCTTGTACTTCTCAATGCTCCCATCAGCCGCATGCTTGATCTTGAAGAGCCATTTAGAAGACACCACAGATTTGCCTTCGGGTCTAGGAACTATGTCCCAAACATCATTCTTAAGTATGGATTGATACTCTTCAGTTATAGCATCTTTCCAAACTTGTTGACTAAAGGCTTCTTCAACACTTGAAGGCTCTGACTCATTAGAGCTACATAACCAGAGAATTTATTAGGTCTCTTGCTTTCTCTGAAAGTTCCTCTTGGAGCTGCAAAACTTTCTGCCTCCTACATTATTTTCCTAGCCCAAAGAGGTCTCTTCCTTCCAATCACAATATTTGTAGGCCCATTAGTAGGCTCCAAGGGTTTAGCTAGATCATCATCTTCTTTAGTTTCTGGAACCTCCCTCTGATTCTCAGGAACATGGTCAACTTCCATATCCTAAGGAGGCTATTCTTCATCAATCTCCATATGAGATCCCTTGGATCTTTTGAATGCAACATCCTCCTCAAATGTGACATCTCTACTGATTTCAATAGTCTTCTAACCCAGAATGTAGATTTTGTAAGCTTTAGAAGTCTCACTGTAGCCTACCAAAATTCCCTTCTTGCCAAAAGGTTCCAATTTTGTCCTCTTTTCCTTAGGTATATGAATATACACTGGACACCCAAAGATTCTCAAATGACTTACTTCAGGTTTCA
>CM021101.1:258808550-258858167 GCA_007115665.2 Sequoiadendron giganteum
CTAGGGTTTTGAACATCTCTCTCGCAGTCCTTAACTTGGAGACAATAGGAACAATATGATCCTTCACCAAATCAACTAACATCTTCTTTGCCCTAGTATCTTTCTTCTTCCATAGGACCTTTTCTTCCTCCTTCGTAGGTTCGGGGGCAGAGCTCTCCACAAACTCTGCCAATTCGCTTTCCTCCAAGGTGAGCATGATCCTGAATCTCCACAAAGTGAAGTTTGACGCACCTTCAAGCCCATCCTCAATCTTAAGACCATTCACCATCTTGACAGAGAGAAGGAGGTGAATAAAGATGAGAGATAACAAGGGTATCGCTGAATTAATCAAAAAATCTGATCGGGGATCTTCTTAAAACCCACTCTGATACCATGTTAGATTTATGTGATCAGATTAGAATGCAAAAAATAATTCAAATTGACACAATGACACGGCCAATACCTTGGGAAAACCCTCCAACCTGAGGGAGAAAAAACCCAGCCAATATATCTCTTATATATTGATTCAAAATAAGAGCAGAAATTTGCTTACAACTTAGGCATAATACAATGCCAAATAGATACAATGAACAGCACCTCTCCTAGATGCAAAGACAATATATTTCTCCTTGAATCGATCTGCTGTAGATAAACTCGACTAGCTGTAATAAGGCGAACTTCTTCTTGAACAAAATGCTTTTCTTTCTTGATGTCAAATACAAATGAAATGCCTTGTATATATAGGCAACTACAAATGAATTGCACCTCTTCGCCAAGAGAGGTCGGCCCATCAAAAAGTGTGCCTCTCTAGAAAATCGCGTCACTTCTAGAGTCGGCCCACAAATAAAATACATTTAATTATTATTAAATAAAAAACACTTTATTTAAATATTACAATATGAAGCGCCTCTTCATGTTGATAATCGATGTATAAATTTAAATAGCCTTATGGCTATATTTAAATATATTATTTCACAAGTCGAACTGGAGTATTCATCACGTGGCTGAATATCATCAACACCAAGGTCCCATTGACAACCTCTATTTGGACATCTATTTGAGGGTAAAAAGAAACTCTTTTTAATCCCTGTAGCTATCATGCTCCACAAAGGGGACCAAAATTTACCAACAAATCTTGTCTCTCTATTGAAAATAATGGACTTAAGAAGCCCAAGTGCACCCATACATTAGCAAAGAAATTAGTATGCACATTTTACTAAATTAGTATGCACATTAGTATGCACATTTTACTAAATCTATCAACTACCAAAAACAAATAATCCTGTCCATGTCTACTCATAGGCACTCCTCCTACAAAGTCCATTGAAATACTTTCGCATGGCCTTGTGAGGATAGGAAGAGGCAAATACATTCATTCCGTTTGTGTTTTAGATTTACCAATGCAACATAACTTACAACCTCTAACAAACCTTGAAACTTACTATTGTATTTTGGGTCGGTGCACACATTCGCAAATGAGCCACTCTTTTTCTATCACCAAAGTGATCTGCTGTTTTGGAGGTTTGCACCTCCCTCATGAGAATAAGTTTTTTGTACTTTTTGGCACACATGATTTTCCTATCTTATATAGAAAACCTTCTTTGAGATAGACATCTTCATGACCATTTTACAATATTTTGAGATTGAATCTCTTTGAACTTCTTTCCAAAGTCTGCATCATCAGCATACTCTTCAAAATAAGCCACTTTTGTGAAAGGCTCCAACTATGAAACCATTGCCATGATTGAAATTGGTTTGAAAATAGGTGGTCTAGGTAACATATCTCCCACCACATTAGTGTTTCCCTTTTTATTTTTTATTACCAAATGATATTTATATAAGAACTCCATCTATTTGTAGTATCTTGCATGTTGCAATTCATTTTGGCTTGACAATTGATATGCACAATGGTTTCTTCGACAAATAGACAATGCCTTCATTTTTTGAATAGCTTGAACTAGTGCATATAATTATGTCATACATAGGATATTCTCTAACTGTTGAAGTAATAATCTTTGAATGATAACAAATAGGTTTCCCACCTCATAACAAAATGACACCCATAGCATATTCATTAGCATCAGTTTCTGCCTCAAACAGTTGTTGTAGATTGGGAAGAGCAAACACAACAACATGAATAATTTTATACTTTCATGATTCAAAAGCTTTATCATATTTTCTATCCCAATGATATCCCCTTCCCATTACTACAATTTGATGTAAAGGTGAGGTTATGGAGGAAAAGGAAGAAACAAATTTACTCATGCATTGTGCAGCCCCTACAAAGACCCTAGTTTCAATAGCACTCTTTGGTGTCAATCAAACTATTATTGCTTCTACTTTTGTAGGATCTATTCTTAATTTCCCTCCTATGAAAGATACCCTCTCAATTTTTTCTTGATTTTTCATTTCAAATACAATGCAACCATGCACCCCTTAAGGTTAGCTTCAAACCAAACGATGCAGAATAGTAACTCTAACCAAGAATGCGCCTTAAGACCCGATGTGGGAGGAGGGGCGGGCATATGGTCAGAGGATCCCTAGGATCTAATTAACTCAATAACTGAATTGATTACAATTGAGAGAGAAGAACTGAACTCAACACCAAGAATGTGCACACAAGATCCTTTAGAAGGCGAGGTGCTAACATATGGCGGAGTGCTAATTACAAAACTGAAAGAACTTAGGCAAATAACCAGCCATGAGAGAATTTCCACTCTTTCACTAAAACTGTGGGGGGAATGAAATTACAAATAAACAATTCATCCGCTGCGGCAGGCATCCACTCAAGAGTGGGGATTCACCACTTGACAGTGGGTACAAGAAAGCTTAAACAATTTGTTTCTCCACACTGGCGGTATACTATCTAGGGGTGCTTAATGTGAATTAAGAAATAATTGCAACAATAATAAATTGCAACAGTACTACTGTTTACAGTTTTACAACATGGAAAAGAGCTGCAAATTACATGAATATTACAATGAATTCAAAGCACCAAGATACTGGACGATTCCACATTAGATATCTACTAAACTTGATGAAGGAAGGACTAGAAATTCAAATTGAAACAAGTCTGATATAAAATCTGCAATACTGGAAATGAATTACCAGCACCTATGGCTCACCAAATTGTTCATAACTTTAACAAATCTCCACCAATTGACATGAAATCAAATGCAGCAGCTGCTAGGAGTAAAGGCGCCCTTGTTCCAACTCACAAACTGCACCAAAGATTCCATATTTATTTTGCACGCATTCCAAAGTCACTTCTGGAAATGTACGGCCTTCAAGAGGGGCGATTTTCTCTTTAAAAATCAGAAACTCATTAATAAAATCTGCAATTCCTTGGAGAGGGTCACCCAAAGCATAGAATCACATAAAGAAAATACCCATAACAGAAATAAATTCATGAAGAGAGCTGCAAGCAAAATCACCAATCAGCCATGTCAATACCAACAACTCTAAAACTGAAACTATCACCAAAAAAATTCAATTGTGAGGCTCAATCTGCTAGTCTGGATGAGAAGCAGCAATAAAGACCAACTAGGTGTTATCTTTCAAACACGAAATTGGATTGTAACTAGGAGGTCAGCATTCCTCAAAGTAAGAATCAAGTTGTCATTTCGACAACATAACATTAGCATAAGTTCATGGATGCCAAAAGCTGGAGCAAAGCTTCACTTTTATAGAAAAAGAGATGACTCTTCAAATTCCAAGGATGAGACGCCCAACAGTCATTTGAAATATTTTCAAATTCAAAAATATTAGAACTCCTCCAAGGTGGCGTCCAACTTCAAGGTAATTTGAAAACTTTATTAAATGTTTAATATTTCCTTCATGAAGGCGTCCCTCTTCATGGCCACCTTTTAAACACAACTTAAAGTTAATAAGCTAGGCCAAGGGGTCAATTTGAAATTAAAACATTAATGCCTTGAAATATATTATTTTACCAAAATGCTTTTTAAAAGCCAAGAATCAAACCCAAGCAACTGCTCCACTGAAGATGACTTACTGAAAAGCTAACAACTGCTCACTGCCAAAATTAGAATTTACTAAAAATAGTAAATTCCAAGAAATGCCACAAAACCTCCAAAACAAGGAAACCCTAATTTCACCTCAACGAGCCTACAGGCTTCCGGAATAGGCTGAAATCCAAATGAAAAGCGTAGGGCGAAATTGGGGACATTACATCCTACCACATGTTCTAGACAAACCAAAAATTCTTTTCCAAATTCACATTTTTCTTTCTATTTTTGCAAAACCTACTTTATGTGAGTGCACTGCTCTTTATATGTTGCACTAAAAATTAAGATGTCATCAAGATATACAAGCACACATGTATCTATGAAATCCTTTGAAACATCATTCATAAGCCTCATTGAAATAGTTGGTGCAATACAAAAACCAAAAAGATCTATTCAATCTTAAATTCCTTACTTAGTTTTGAATGTTGTTCTCCATGTGTCTTTCTCCTTCATGTGTTGATAGTAATAACTTGATTTAAAATCCAACTTTGTAAAATATTTTGCATGTTGAAGTTGGTCCAACAAGTCATCTATCCTCAAAAGAGGATATATATTTTTTATTGTGATCTTATTCAAATCTTTGTAGTCAATACACATCAACTAAAAACCATATTTCTTATGTGCCATCATAATAGGTGAACCACTAAGGCATATGACCCCTTGTTCAAGCAGCTCCTAAAGTCTAATGTCCCCTTTTCCTAGGCAGTCGACTGATGCAGTGGTTAGCTTATCACTTGGTCCCCGTAGGATAACATGGTGTTTAGTGGGCCCTTTGAGGGTGATCTATGGCTCTTCAATAGGCATTTGGATGCTTATTTCAGTACTCTTCAGCTCAGTGTCCCAATTTATTTGTGGTGTCTTCCAGAGGCCATTCAGAACACTTTGACACACTATTTTTAGTAAGTCACTTGGATGTGTTGCTCGTACTTACTATTTATAGTAAGTCATGGGTATGCTTTGCTGGCGGAGTTACTATATTTGGCATGATGGCATAATTATATCCTGGAGTTATTATATTGGTTAATATTGGTCCTATGCATTTAATATTATTAACGTCAAATAATAAAGTTAAATTAAATAATTTAACTTTATGCATTATTAAAATATATTAAAAGGGACTTTATTATTAAGGAGATATAAGTGATTTTTTAAAGTACACTTTATAATATAAAGTATAGTGCCAAATTAAACGAATGAATGGTGGGAAATAAAGTAAATTAAATGAAATGAAAGTTAAATGCAAATTGGGCATGGAAATATAAAAGGGCATTGAGAGCTCATTTTGCATATTCATTATTGCTATTCTTGTTTGCACAAAATTTGAGAAGAGCTTCAACAAGGGTTTGCTAGTTGTGAAAGCCATACCTTTTTGAGGACGAAATCCCTCAAAGAGGATAGTGTTTGCGGGTGTGGAAGATCACCCAAGAGCACTTGATCAGATAATCTCATCCAGGGATTATACTTGAGCTTCAATGATTTACAGGGAAGAATTCCATTTTCAAGGTTTGAAAAATTAACAGGAAGTTGGAAGATTTATTGTTCGAATTTGAAGGATTTACTTGCTGATGTATAAGTAATCCTTGCTGGTTTGGACGTGAGGGTTTCTTGAGGATTTACTGGTGCCATAAATTTGATTGTGGGTTTCATTGGCAATAATATACTTGAATTGCATTGTAGATTGACGAGATATTTTGACAACAGATTTATGAAGGTATTTGCAGCATTCCAAAAACAAAAAAAAAATTACATATTTGGTGACTCCTTTGCTAGTCGTACACCTCCAGTAGGGCTTTTTAGCTACAGCAAGGGTGTGGGCTTCTTCCTTGGCAAATTGCCTAGGGTTTCAGGCTGCCATCACCTCCATTTGTGGCGCCTAGGGTTGCTACATGGTTGCATGTCAGTTTTCAGGTTGGAGAAAAGAGGGTTTGATGTTTTATGAACAAATTTATGAGTGCCAGCTTGCTAGTTTGTTGTGATCGGACCTGCAACTATCAATAACATTTTATGGGTATGTCAAAAATAAATATGTAATGACATTTATGCATCTGGGTTGCTCTTAGTTCTGAGAAAAAATGTATATTTTTCCTTGAGTTAAAATCTGCAATTTTCAGCCTTCTATATTTCTGAATATTGTGTGTTTCCTGAGTTGATTAATCACTACACATTTCTTTATTGCCTGCATTTCATTTGTCTACTCAAAACTATGGAAAGTACATTTCAAAACTACATCAAAACACACAAAAAATTGTTCCAACCAGGGTGGAACATTATAGTGGTATCAGAGCACAATTTATCCTACCATCTTGTTGGGTGAATCATAAAAAATCAGAACAAAGTTAAAGAAGGCTATAGATAAATCTATGTTTGTGCTTATGCAAGATTTGTACATGCTAATGAAGGACCTTGACATAAAAAAAACATATTTAAGGATGGTTGCAAAACCAAAACATTTGGATAAGGAAGAAGAAGCCTTGGTTTGTGACTTGCAGCCTACAAGTGTTCATGAGGAAAGTAAATCAGAAAACCTAACATCTATTGCAGCCACATCCGAGGAGCAACCTGCAGCTAGAATTGCATTTTTCAGTCATAGGGAAGATGTTGTAGCAAGCAATGAGGTTGGATTCCAATTTGATACACTTCATGGGTCAACACCTATTGATGGGCACATTGTTAGCGCTTGTGTTAGAGCTTACAAATCAGTTGACGTTAATGACTCTACATTTCCTTCCAGTGATGGTGTTATAGGTAAAGGTTACACAAGTCTCCTAGTGGGTGATTTGGAGATTGTGATTGATAAATCTTGTGAAAAATTGGTTCCTTTTGACAGTTCCATGTGTGACTCTAACGCTGTTCCACTTTCCCTACATGAAAAAAGCTTTACATCATCCAATGAGTTAGCTGAGTTGGATGATGAGTACAAAGGGAAAATTGAGCCCTCTTGTGTTATAACACCTAATGATGGTATTGAAGATGATTTTGTGTGTGGGGCACTGCCTTAGTTCCAAATCAGCAAGTGTGCAAGGATGATGACAAAGAAGTAGACAGTTGTGTGACTTAAGTGCTTCAAGACCAATCTGATGATTCTTCATGTGAAGCAAAAGTTGTTCATAAGGCCGATAGTCCACATAATTTGGAGAACCAATTGAAGGTTAATGAAGATAAGATTGTTACAGCATTGACACATTATGATAGAATTCACAAACTGATTGAAGATCACCTTTGGAAGGCTCAACTTGAGAGAAGACAGAAAGGTATTGAAGAAGAATCTTCACATGCTAGTTTACGAGTAATCAAAGAAGGCCTAGTGGCAATGAAATCAAAATATTTACATCTTTCAGATTGTGACCATCTCCTCAACCTCGCTGAAATATATTCAGATGCATTGAGAGGGAAAGAGGAAGAAGTTGACCATCGTTCCTTGGAGTCCACTCAAGTGGCCCTTCAAGAAGCAGAAATTCAGATTGATGAGCTTTGTGTAAAATTGAGTTTAACTCATTCTTCACAATCCACAATAGTAGTTCAAACATCTATGGCAGCCACAACACATGAAGAAGATAGTAGTGTGAAGTCTTCTATCGTTCACAATCACGATTTGAGTGAGGAGTCTCTTGTGATGGTTAAGCACGAGGAGCACTCGAGTTTGCATGGGCATGATGAGGGGTATGATTCTGAAATTTCTATTTGTACTCATAGTTTGCTTCATGTGGATCATGATTTAGCTAAGAGCCCATTGGAGGCTCAAGCCATTGATATGGATGAGGTTTTGCATGGAGATTCTAGCACTCTCCACACCATGATAATTCCATATGTTGATAATGGGTTGGGAGTACATCAAGAGTCTGAACTCTTGAGATTGGAGGAGAAATGTTCAAGCATCCCCGTGTAACACTACCATACGGCCTTTGCAACTGGCATGACTAAAGGATTCATTCATACACTACACCGTACAACCTCTCACTTTGCACATCATACGACATATTCATGATCAAATCGTACAGCCCATTCCCAACCACTCCACCGAATGTCGAATTCATCCTTTACTCCTGCAACATACAGCATCAAAAATTTCCACTATACATCATCCATCATCTACTTGTTGTTACCATATGGTGTGCGCAAATCTCTTCACCATATAACGTCAGTCATCATTGGAATACTACCTTATGTCGTGCGGCTCCATTACATCATATGGCTTGTTCTTGATTATAGCGTACAGTCAAGACATTTTCTCATCGTACGGTCAACTCAGCATCACCTTCTCATCATATGGCAAAGACAATATTGTATTCAATGTATGGCTGATTCACAACAGCAATGGAATCGTATGGCCAACCCATAGCATCCCTTGCATCGTATGCCAATCTCCACAAAATATAGTATGGCCTCAATCCAGTTTTGGTGTTCATTGTAAATAAAGCATTATGCAACTTCCAAGTTGGAAATTCTCCATTGTATAGCCATCAACCATCATACAACAACTTCCTTCCTTGGTCGCCATCATGCATTGGTTAAACACTCCAAAATCTCTAATTTTTTTCTTCATCGGTATTGTTTTTTGCCTCTTAAAAAATCATGAAAATGATGTACACCATGAAGTTCTAAGTGATTTTGAAGGTCTTAAATGGGGCGCTCCCCCAGACCCTGCAAGGGGCGCTACCCCTTGATACCCATTGCACTCATTTGAATTGCCAAGTATACTCCAAGTCTGAGTTTGCAAAGTACACTTCTAAGTTTGTTTATAAGTCCTTGTCTACAATATTGTCATCAGTTTGGAAAGTCTTTCCTAATGTTACTTGATGTTTACTTGTTGTCTAGAAAACGACTTTTTCTTTTGGGGGGGTTGATGTAGTCGATGTGCAATGTCTATTATTATGTTTAGATAAAACTGGTTATCTGATTAAATGTTTGTATTAATTGGTTGTCAAATTTAGGTAGTTATAAGCATTGGTTGCTTGACGATTGTGTTCTTCTTGGCAACCGTAAGGTCCTTTAAATAGATTGTGTATCGTCAAGTAAAGTAGTATGATCTAGTCAAATCAACTTTGATCCTTGGCTGGCCATCTTTCGTCTTTTTCTGTAATAATTTCATGTGCAAATAAAGATATATTTTACTCATGTATCTAGTATGCATTGTCATCTCTATTATTAATTCATGTATTTATTTTATCAGATAGAGCACCAAACATAAGTCGTGATTTAAAAAAATGTTTTGTTTAGAAAGGAGGTTTCTTTGGCATAGCCAATTCTAATTTAAATATTGTCATCCCAAGATTTGGCTATTTTTAGGTTTCTTTAGAAGTGTGCAATTCACCTATATTTGGTAGATTTTTCTTGATCTCGAAACAAAATTGCCTCAAGTTAAAAACTTCATATTATTTAAAACAAACACATTGTACTATTCTATATAAAATTTGGGCCCTAATCTCCTTAGTTTGTTAGAGGCTGTTTTTTATTTTCTATGCATGCCTCATTTCAACATATCTGTTTAAAAGTTACAGAAAATTTAGATGTTGAATCAACATAAAATCAATATGTTAATAGAAAAAATACTCACTGAATTGCAAAAAAAATGAGTAGAAGATAAAAAGATAGTCATTCACTCTATAATTTGACTTCCAATATGAAAAAAAAAATCAATTAGAATATTATGCTTCATTGTAGTGGATTTACCCAAGTTTCTATAGAATTTCCAAGAGGTCATTTCTTAAAGTACACCCTGGGGCCCACTGGATGTAATTAACTTTTAGATGTTAATTATAAATTTCTAAAGTATCCAAAGCAAAGATAGAAAAGGGAAAAAGTAGTTGGAAAAGCTATTATTGCACAATAAAGAAAATTTGAAGTTAAAATATATGCTGTAAAGCTTTCATAAAGTTCACAATTGTTTCCAAACCTCTCGCGGTGGAGGTTCTCCATTCAAAGCAGATAAAGCTACTCCTGTCAGTCCAACACCTAAAGCTGCAATAATGATACCTATTCCTCCCCATAGAAGCCATCCATTCTTTAGGTTCAAAGGTTCTTTCCATTCTGCCTCATAGTAACAACTAGCATCAGTTAATTATTAAGTGGCAAAACCTGCAAGCAACTGAAATATTGCAAATTGAAACCAAAATTGAAAGGTAACTTGATTCATGCAAAGTTTAAAACTAAAATTCAGGAGATTATTCTTATCTAATGAGTATTATGACTATACAACTAAATATCTAATTTAAATTTCCAAAATAATTTCTTTCTCATGGCTAGTCCCACTTCAATTTTACATTTTTAGATAGGACCTAATAATGTTGTTTCTTAGTGGACTCTACATTAGACATATGTAGTGACCAGATTCAGCAAGATGTTGTTGATATGCACAAGAAGGTACCAGAAAACCCATTTAAGGTGGAGATAGAATTCTGGCTTTGTCACATATAGTGACAGAATTGTTCCCTTTATTATCATTCACATGCAAGGATCAATACCCTCATATTATGTGAAAGCCAAACTGCACCATGCCAAGAGTTTCCGCTAAGAAAATTGTTCCATACTATCCAAATGCTCCATAAACATTCTACCAAGAAAACAAGAGTATTCTAATGGATATTATGCTAGAGTAAAAATAAACAAGGCAAAGTCCATATGATTAACTCCTTTTTTGTAAAAGAGAGATATATTAATCGTATTGGAATGTTATAAAGCTACCTTTTGTCCTTCAATATGATTTTTGTATTAAAAAAATAATAATTAAGATTTTCTGTTCCTTTTATTATCTATTTTAATTGTAATATATTACTTTATTAATGTTAGAAATTAAAATCACATCATACAAGTTACAACTAGGTAAATAACAATAATAATAGCATACTATTGTTAATAATAATATAACCATAGAAATGGCTATTCAGTTGCTGGTGGTTGTTTGGTAGGGCATTGTGTTTAACCAATTATTTCCAAGTACATATTCTCTACTAATGATTAATAAAATACTGCTCATTGCTCTTTAAGATTCAATTTTGTACCAAAGCAAATCTCTTCTTCAGCCTGTGAATTAAATCCTATGGAGTGAAGCGGAGTAAAGTTTGCTAAGGCAATTCATAGACATTGACAAAGCAAAGTTCATGCCACAAAGAGGTGCCCCTACAAGGAAAGAAAGCAGTTATTAATGCCCAGCACTGCAGCCAACAGGAAAACTCTTTACCAACATGAAGAAAAGTGAAGTTAAACACCTTGTTCAAAGCCTCCACATGACAATTTGTTGTTGCCTAATCTTGTTGCACTCAAGACACAAGACAAAGTTTGTGGGAAGTCAAATAAAAGGAAACGAAGCAAAATAAAATTCATTTTGAACTTCCACACAAGAGAGAAGCAATGCATTGCAGAAGGAATCACAGAAGAATCTTTGCCCTGTTTTCTCTATATTGTATGAGAAACAGTCAATTGCAAACTGTAGCAAAATACTCACTTACCCAGTGCCAGGCATGAATAGTTTTGGCACACATGAATTTTGTTTTAAAAATACAGACAAACAAGTTGTGAACAAGTGTGTTGGATGTAGCAGAAATATTCTCACCAAACCTGAGTCATTCTCTACCTATGCCAATCCCCATTGAAGTAAAACACCTGAAACAAATTTCATCACTACTGCCTAAAGAGTATTTATATGTGTAATGTCCCCATTTTCGTGAGAATCAAAGTTCAAAGGATTAGCCTATTAATTGGCCCTCATAGGCTAATGGAATTGATCAGAGGGTTCAGTTTGGCAGATTTTAGAGTGGTTCTTTCTCCATAGCTTTGGGTGGTTCAAGATTGACCTTCGTTTGGTGATTCAAGACTCAATCTCACACCCTTACTATTTATAGTAAGTCAGCAAGGCATGAGAATCCAGTGTTTCTATTTATAGCAAGGCACCTGGACATGTGGTGGAAGCAGTGTTGATCCCAGTTTTCAGTTGGCCTAGCGAAATAAGGATTAATGTGCAAGTTATATCATTTAATTATTATTAAAAGTGACTTTAATAATAATTAATCATTAAAGTTATATTATAACTTCATGTCTAAAGGGGGCCATTTAGTGACTTATATGCACATAAAATATATTTAATATTATTTTAAATGATTAAAAAGGAGCCTTCTAGAGAATCGACTTCTTTTTGAGAGATTATAAAAGGGGATCAACCAAGGTTATTATGATCATCCAAGATTTGATATTTGTCATTTGTTTTCTCTTTGGCGTTTGGAGAAGGGGGGCCAAAGGTTTCTGCATTTCCAGAGCGTATCGGCATTGGAAAGCGTAGCTTCTTCATTGTATCAGCATTCTGAGGTTGTGAAACTATCAGCTAAAGATGCTTAACTGTTGGCTTCATCCAGAGGTCAAGTTTGTGTAGATTTGAGAAATCTTTTTCAAGGGTTTCAGGGAATAATCATTTGCAGATCAGAAGTTGATATTCGGGTATGATCAATCTTATTGTAAATTCAAAGCAATAAGTAATAAAGTTGATCATTTGATATTTTAATTTCCAGCATTGCTCTCTTTGCATTTGCTTCGTAATTTTATGCATTTCTTGGTAAATATTATGAAAACTTCAAAACACAAAAATCAGATTAGCAGTTGCAAAGAATTTTAGTTTGGGGGAGAACTAGGGTTCTTACAATATGAAATCAAAATAAAAGGTGCATTTTTTTTAATATGTCTCATTTTTTCTAAAGTTCATAATATAACAAAGCAATACTTTAGGGTTGAGAAGAATATAATTATTTTTCATATCTTAGAGTTAAAATTAAAACAAACGTACATATTTATATAATTACTATTATTCAAAAAAAGGGCAAAAATAATATCAATTTCATTTATTGCACTTAAAAACTATTCTTTTGGAGCAAAATAAATTAAAAAATTAACCAAACAAAAGCCATTTATTTGTTATATTTTGTAATAAAGAAGCAACGTTCAATAAACAGTGCCTCTAATTTGCATTTACAGGTATCGTGCTCAATTATTGCATCTAACAACTAAAATAGCTACAACAATGCATCTCTAGCATCAACCTTGTAAATTGTCCGAGAGAAATAAACACAAACTTCTCTTTTGGAGAGATAAAGACCCCCCAACATCCTATAGAATGGCTTCCAATGCAAAAAATTATGCTTCCTAGCTCTCAACTATTGAGAGATGAAAATTATTCTTCTTGGAAAACCAAGGTCCAAATTCAACTTGAGTTTGAAGATTTGTGGAATACAGTTTCTAAAAGAGTCACCAAACCTACACAAGTTGTAGCTAAGCCAAACCAATATGATAAGGCCAATTAGAAGGCCAAAGTGTAATCTTGTTCAATGTTTCCAATGACGTTCAACATCACATCCAAATAGCCACAACTACCAAAGAGGCTTGGGACCATCTCAAGACAATTTATGAATCCAAAAATAATAATCAAATTCTTTATTTGTAGTGTCAACTACATTGTTTGCAAATGCAAAATGGTGAAAAATCAAAGAACTTTTCAAAAGAGTTGTAGAGATTAGGACATCACTACAATTATTAGGGGAAACCCTATCAAATGACTCTCTTGTAGTCATTGCCTTGAGAGCACTACCCCCTATCTTTCGTGTGTTTGTCACATGTCTCAATGTGGCTAGCATAAATCCATCTTTTGAGGAGTTGGTGAATTCACTTTAACAAGAAGAGGTAATTCATGGTGAGAACTCAAACTCTCCAAACAATCAAGCCCTTGCATCTCAATAGAAGGGAAAGTAATCTGAGTATCGGATTGGTCCATAGCATTCATCCAAATCCAAACAAGAAAATTCATTTACATAGGAAAAAAAGTATTATTTTTGTGAAGAAGGCACGCAATCTCCAAAAATGGTTGTACAATTCCTTTGCCAATAATGAATCTAATCAACAAAGGCCACCAAAACATTTTGGGACAAGAAGAATCCATGTTGGCAAAAAAAGCACAACAAGCAACATGGGAATGTTGCTCCCAAAGGTGATTCTAATGAAGATAGTTTTTTGTCTATTGCCAAGACTCAAGCTTCCACTTCTGATAGTCTTGACTGGTATGTTGATTCCAGTACATTCAAACATATGACAAAAGAACAAGAGTTTTTCTACAACCTCACCACATGAACTTCATATGGGCAAGTTTCACTTGGTGATGATACATCCTATGAAGCACAAGGTATTGTGGATATTTATTTACCAATCAAGACTCACGAGTGTCAACTAATAAAAGTTCTATATGTTCCATAGCTCACAAAAAACCTTTTATTAGTAATTCAATTACTAGAACACAACTTGAAGGTTGAGTTTCAGCAACATAATGGTGAGAAGATTTGTATCATTAAAGACAAGACTCACAATGGTATATTTCTTGTTCATACCTCAAGGGTCATTCAATAGTAAGGAGTTTTCAAACTACTCCAACAATATGGTATCAATAGTTGACCTCTACATATACACCTCAACAAAATGGTGTTGTTGAGAGGCATAATTGTTCTATTGTGGAAATAATGTGATGCACGTTGAAGGATGTAGATTTGGCTCCTATATTCTAGGAGAAAGCAATTCATAACTTCATACATTAGTGTACTTGTTGAATCAAGCACCCACCAAACTGCTTGAATATGTCACTCTTAAAGAAGCATGGACCAAAAAATCTCTCAATTTTCACATCTTAGAGTGTTTAGGTGTATAGTGTTCATGCACATCCTCAAGGTACATAGGAGAATGTTGGATGAAATGTCCTTGAAATATATTTTTCTTGGGTACAGTTTAGAGTCGAAGGGATATTGACTTATAGATCCAACTATAAAAAAGGTGCACATGAAAAGGGATGTTTTTGATGAGGAAAAAGGATACAACACATCTTCCTCACCATCACCTACCAAAGGAAGATGGTGAATTTGACAATACTCAACACAGAGCAAAATCAGGTGAAGTACAAGAAGAGGCTTTGTTTCCAATGGACCAGTTTCCATCTGTTGATGTTATAGTGGCTAGAGATATCCTTCGCCCTATTTAAAATAATAAATGATAACTAAATAAAAGCAAGTCGGACTTGCTATAAATAAATAATTAAAAGCCGCCTTGTTTTGTGAAAGAGGTTGATCCTAAATGAAGAGACACCTTGATTTGTATATATACAAGGCAATGATCATTCATTTGATCATTCAACTTATTCAGAGATAAAATCGCACTTCAAGGAGGAGTTCGCACTTTTGCAGCAGATCAATATCAAGGAGAAATCATATTGTTTGTATATCTGCATCTAGGAAGAGGTGCTATCCTTCATTATATCAGATTGGCCTTGTGTTTGGGCCAACTTGTAAAGCAAATTTCTGCTCTCTTCATTAAATATATAAGAGATATATTTTGGTTGGGTTTTTCTCCCTCAAGAAGGAGGGTTTTCCCAAGGTAAACTACTGTGTTTATTGTTTATGTGTTGCATTATTAATTGCTTACATTTCTAATCCTAAAACTATCACTATATTAGAGCGGGTCTAAGAAAAGATCTAATCAGATTTGTGTAAGCAGTCAAGTCAACTTTTCATCTAGGGCAGATCTTTGAAGGTAAATTTGTGCGGAAAAAGAAGATGGGGAGTGGTGTCAAGGTAGAAGATAGGCTTGATGGAGCTTCAAACTTCAACTCTTGGAAACCCAGGGTACTCATTGCATTAGAGGAGAATGATCTTCTTGATTTTGTGGAAAGTGATATGCCCGAGCCTTCCGATGATACTAAGAAAATCCAGTGGAAGAAAAATGGCACGAAGGCTAGAAAGATCATGAGACTCTGTGATGAATCACCTAGTACCAATCATCTCCAAGTTGAAGACAGCTAAAGAAATGTTTGATACTCTATAAGGATTGTATGAGATCAACAACACCAGCAGAGCACTTTCTTTGAGACAACAACTTCACTATGTAAAAATGGCTAAAGAAGATTCAGTCATCTCATTCTTTATGAAGATCGCTGATTTGAGAGATCAGTTGAGCACTATTGGGGATATAATTGCAGACAGAGATCTTGTTATGTTGGCACTAAAATGGTCTTCCTCAATCTTGGGAACCCTTTATTCAGAGCATCAATGGGAGATCCAAGTTGCCCAAGTTTGATCGTCTTTGACCTGATTGTATTCAAGAAGAGTCCAGGTTGGCAGCAAGAGGAATTGAGTGAAACTATCATGATGTAGAAAATCAAGTTCTTGCTACACATACTTCTAGTGATAGAGGCAAAGGAAGAAAGAGGAATAGAGACAGAGAATCAGATTCTACCGTAGAACCGAAGAAGAAGAAGAAGGATTTCTCTCACATTCAATGTTTCAAGTGTGACAAGTATGGTCACTTTGCTCGAGATTGCAAATTAAGGTCTATACAACATGTTTCTTCTGCGGAAATTGACATAGGGACATCTCAGAAGGAGCCAAGTTCTAAAGTCAATTCAGAAGGTTTTTTATTCTAAAGCCGATCAGTTTTTTCAAAGAAGAGGAATTAACTTTCAGAGGGAGTCTGACAAACCAACAGAGGCAACCTTGGACAAGGAGGTCAGGAGGTTGATGCCGTACTTGGAGCTTCAGAGGGAGTCACATCATCATGAAGACTTGTTGTAATGTATATTTCTCTGTGACGGAGAAATATGAGGTGAAAGCCCTTGTAGCGTATATTTCTTTGAGACGGAGAAATATGAGGTGAAAGCCATTGTAGTGTATATTTCTCTGAAACGGAGAAATATGAGGAAAGACCCTTGTAGTGTATATTTCTCTGAGACGAAGAAATATGAGGTGAAAGCCCTTGTAGTGTATATTTCTCTGAGACGGAGAAATATGAGGTGCGAGCCCTTGTTCATCTCTGAGACTAAGATGAGACGTCATGTTGAGTGACTCTATGACGATATCACGTTGAGAGACTCTGTGATGAACTCTTTTCCACAAATGGGTGTAGCCATTGTGGATGTCATGACATGGATATCTGGAAGGATACATCCCTAGCTAAGAGGGAGTGTTGATGTTATAGCGGCTGGAGATATCCTTCGCCCTATTTAAAATAATAAATGATAAATAAATAAAAGCAAGTCAGACTTGCTATAAATAAATAATTAAAAAGTCACCTTGTTTTGTGAAAGAGGCTAACCCTAAATGAAGAGACACCTTGATTTGTATATATACAAGGCAATGATCATTCATTTGATCATTCAACTTATTCAAAGATAAAATCGCACTTCAAGGAGGAGTCCGCACTTTTGCAGCAGATCGACATATTGCATCAAGTAGATTGATATCAAGGAGAAATCATATTGTTTGTATATTCGCATCTAGGAAGAGGTGCTATACTTCATTATATCAGGTCGGCCTTGTGTTTGGGCCAAGTTGTAAAGCAAATTTCTGCTCTCTTCATTAAATATATAAGAGATATATTTTGGCTAGGTTTTTCTCCCTCAAGAAGGAGGGTTTTCCCAGGGTAAACTATTGTGTTGATTGTTTATGTGTTGCATTATTAATTGCTTACATTTCTGATCCTAAAACTAACACCATCTCTATGTACACCTCGGTCCTTAGCTACGATGCACAAAAGGATTTCTAAGTGGTATTATACCACAATGAAGGATGCAAAGGTAGATGCAATTGTAGATAGGTTTGCCTCTCAGCCAAAGACTTGCAACAAGTCTCGTAAGGAAGTAAATTTGGCTCTTATGCACACAACTATTCAAGATTCCAAACCAAAAGCAATGAAATTAGTTTTGTAGTCACCTCCTTCAAAAGATGCCATAATTGTTGAATATCAAACATTGTTGACGAACAAAACTTGGGAACTTCTTGATCTTCCACCAAGGAAGAAATCTATTAGATGCAAAGGGGTCTTCAAAACCAAATACAATGCAAATGGTAGCATCAAAAAATACAAATCCCAACTTGTGGCTTAGAGTTATGCTTAGAAAGAAAGCATTGACTATGAAGAATCCTTTGCCCCCATTGAAAAAGATCAAGACCATTTGAATGGTATTGGCAAGGAAGTACAATTGGTTGGCAAGTTCATCAAATGGATGTCAAGCAAGTTCATCAAATGGATGTCAAGAGTGGCTTTCCCAATGGAGATCTCAAAAAAAAATCTAAATGACTTAGCATGAGGGGTATACTACATTTAGGCAGCAGCAAAAAGTATGTAGACTTGTGAAATCCCTCTACAATTTAAAGTAGACTCCTCAAGCTTGGTATATCAAGATCGATGAGCATCTCCCCCAACATGGACTCACTAGGAATATGTATCATCCCAATCTCTACCTTATAGAGCAAAGGGGGAGATTGTGATTTTAATTGTATATGTCAACAATTTGGTCATAATAGGGAGTTCTTTATAGATGATTACAATAAAGACTGATCTCAAATGATCGTTTGATATGACAAATCCTAGACTCCTACATTATTGTCTTGGACTTTAAGTGTAGCAAAAGAAAAATCAATTTTTTGTATCTCAAATGAAATATGCCAATGCATTGCTCAAGAAATTCAAAATGGAAGATTGCAAGCCCATTTTGACACACATGGAGACAGGATTGCAACTTTCTTGACATTATTCATCACCTCAAGCGAATGCTACCCTTTATCATCAACTGATTGAGATTCTTATTTATCTAAACTACACCAAGCCAGATACCAATTATGTTGTCAAATATCTTTCAAGGTTTATGCAAGAACCTAAGGTTTCACATTAGAAAGCAGCAAAGTGTGTTTTGAGATACATCTATGGCACAGTGGACTATAGTCCAGAATACAAACAAACAAAACATTTCTCTTTGCAAGGATACACAAATGTGGACAATGCAAGTTCTATGGATGAAAGTCCACTTCAGGGTTTATTTTTTTCTTGGGATCTGGTATGATATCATGGGAGAGCTAACCAATATTGCTTGCTCTTCCATAGAGGTAATAATATATCACACCACATATAGAGCTCTCTATGAAGCGATATGATTACATTACATTGCATCTTGATAGGCATGTGTGTTCCTTAGACACATCTTACAATTTTGTTCTAGGACAATCAAAGTGTGATGAAGTGTTTAGAATCCCATTTTTTCATGAGCACACTAAACTATAATGTCCCTAGTTGGAATTTTGTCTAAAATATGCAATTTCCTTGTGTTTTCTAATTTCTTCAAGCTAAAAAGAAGCAAATATGATAAATATAGATGGTAAATTTAAATCCAATAATTATTGATCACTGTTAATCATAAAAAAATTAATATATGATATATAAATAGTAGAAATTAATCATAAAAAGTAAAAACCCTTATTCATCAAATACCATAGACATAGCAATAGATCTGGCAATAGAAAATGTTGATATAACATAATAGCAAATACAACTTGAATAACAGCAGCAAATTATGAGATCCAATGATATGACTAATATTGCAATAGGAAGGTGCAGTAAAAACCCTTAATCATTAACAGCTAATTGCAACGTGAACGTATAGAAAATAGGAAATGTACAATAGCAGCAAAATGACTGATTATAGCCAATATAAATAACCATGTACTGAAACAAATAATATCTGGCAAAATATCAATAATAATGATGATAAAGTGCAGCGATTGGAATCTTGTGACATTGTACTATAGTACGCCACCCCAGAGAAAATATCAGTGGATCAACAATGTGCAGATTGGTACAACGCCCAAGAGGTGGTACAACCAGCATCAGGAATGGTACGGTGGGGAAAACCTAGTCACAATCAATATTACATCAAAGAACTATGCAAATAACAACAATGATATAGCCATAGAAATGGTTACTTAGTTGCTAGTAGTTGTTTGGTCGAGTATTTTTCTTAAGCAAATATTTCCATGTATATCTACTTTGGTGATGATTAATAAAATATTGATCATCACTCATTGCTCTTTGAGATTCAGTTATTAATTCTTTTCTTTAAGGGGTTTTGGATCCCTTTATTAGCAAAAATTAGTATATATGATTTTTGTGGTTGGTCAAAGGTTAAAAGGTCCTTTTACTGATCACTTAAGGAGGCCAACTTTGACAGTATAGGTAGATGTACAAACAATCATTGATGATCAGCAAGCTATTCAAAGGAAGAAGGATTGCAATATCATGTTCAATGGATGAACTGATTTTTTCTAAATGACATTATTGGATTTCTTGGATATTATGTCTAACTCAAAAAATCTGAATCATTAATTCTTGGTTTGTCCATTGGTTTGCATTGTTTCCTTGAGTTAACTTGATGCCTCAAGGATAATAAAAATCAAATTATTTATATGCCATTTTGGAAGAAATTTTGGTGGAGATAATTTTTTTTAAATGTGGTGAAAGTAAACACCAACAACACAATGAGTTGTGTTCTTGCTAATAGACTACTACTAAAGGGACACCACATCATTTTTCAAACTGTTAGAATATTGTCATTGATGTCAAAGTGAATGAACAAGATGTTGTCATTGATATCAAAGACGTATAGGCGAGATTGTCGGCAAGTTTATTGTCATTGATGTCAAAGGATAAAGAATGTCGAATGAAGGAAATTGAATAAGGCCAAAGACTGCTAATCATTAAAATAAAAAAATTCAAGAGACCAAAAAGACAAGTTTATGGTTGTTCAAGAATGCTGACCAACTTCTCTCTTCATGTTGGTGGATTGGAAAATAAATTAAAAAATATATATTTCTGAATTGGCCAACCTCATGATTTGGAGCCCAAAACATGCCTATATTCTATGCCAGCCAACCACCTTGGCATGTGTTACAAGGCATATAGAAATCGATCAACTTTGAAAGCTTATTAAATCAATAAAGTAAGAGGCGATGGATATATCTCTAAGAGTAGCAGTTGTTATATATGAAAGGCAGCGATTATAATTTGAATCATTTTATGAAAAGCAGCGAATAGGATTTAAAGGCAGAAATTATGATTAACGAAAGGCGATGATTTAGAAGGCTGTAATTAATTGTAAGAAGGCAACAATTCTTTATGATAGGCAGTAATTATTATGGAGATAGCATTTATGGCTAACAAAGGGCAGCGATTAGCATAACAAAGAGTTACGTCTTCTTAATTGGACATCTCTTTTCAAAGAGATAAATCTACTAATTGAAGGCATAAGATATAAATAGTGATTATTCTTATTTACAAAGTTAAATTGTCTGTTTTGAAAAGTCAGAAATTAATAAAGAAAAATTATGATTATTTAAAAGGACAGCCTTTTGAAAGGTTGTCTCTATTTCAAAAGAAATGCATCTATTCATGAAAGAAAAGAAGATATAATATGTGAATGAGGTTTGTGGAGAAGAGTGAGTGTGAAGATTAGATGACCTATCATATAAACACCAACACATCTGTATGAAGAAAATATATAAGGCAGATTTTTATGAAGAAAATATAGAAATGAGATGTATGAAAAATAAATGTTAAGGAGTTTTACTCAAGCGTGTGTGGAATATCCCAATGGGGATCTGCCCTAAAATTCTGATTTTTATTTCTGCTCAAACCCGAATTCTAATTTCTGATTTTTATTTTCTGATTTCAAAAAAAACAACACAGCAAACATACAAGTGCACAAACATGACAAATAAAAATGCCAAATGATGCTACCAATTGATATTCATATCAAACATGAAATCCACCATGAAAAACACATGATAGGGCATCCAAATGCAACATATAGGTCTGATTTTCTGTAGATAACTTCTTCTGTTACAAAACTGAATATTCTGGACTGATTTTACAAGGAACTCAAGGGCTCAAACATGCCAAACATATGCCCAAATTTCTGCTCTACAAATCAGATCTGAAACTATGATTATACATACCAAATATATGCAAAATAAACTTCAAATATCAAACCCTAGATGGGCGAAATTCCTCCTTGGTAAGTGCTTAGGGTTTGCTGCTCCAAATAATGCAAAATCAACCTCCAAAGGTGGGCGCTCAGGTTTGCTCCAAGTGGTGCTCCAAATTAGGGAAAAACCCTAATGCAATCTGCTCACAAAATGCCACAACGATGCTGCTCCAAATCTAATCTTCAAATCTGGTTAATGCTAGCAGCAAAAATCATTTGGGGAAAAAATCGGCAAACCAAAAATTCAGGATTTTTTGAAAAAATTGGGAAAAAATCAGGGAAAATCAGATTTGAAAAAAAATGTAAAAAATAGTAAAAAAAGAGACAAATGCTACTCCTTTTTAAAATTTAAGGTCATTTCCATAGCATAGAGATATAGAGAGCAAATAAAATAGAGATGTTAACCCATGAATTGTAGAAAGCTTACATGTTGTTTATCAAGTTTATGTTTGTTGAGCTTAAAGGCATCTATTTCTTGCTTAGGTTGTGAACTATAGATCGTTTGGAGCACCTCATACAATAGAGTAGTGTATATGTGAGATATGGAATCAATTGTAATGTAAAATCTTTGCAGAAATGACAACTGAAAAAAGTGGAAAAGGCTAGTGTATGAAGGAGTCATAAATGATACAAGTGATTGAAAGCTTTGAGAAGGCAATGACATGAATGAAATAAAGTGGAGGACGAAAAAATGTGATTAAATAAAGGATTGGCTAAGGGTTAAAATCTTAGGCAGATACTCTTTAAAGTTGTGCAAGCTTGAAATTAGAGACAGTGCATTACTAGTCCAAGAGAATGGTTAAGATCTTAGGTAGATACTCTTTAAAGCTGTGCAATCTTGAAATCAGAGACAGTGCATTACCAATCCAAGAGAATGGTTAAAATCTTAGGCAGATACTCTTTAAAGTTGTGCAAGCTTGAAATCAGAGATAGTGCATTACCAGTCGAAGAGAATGGTTAAAATCTTAGGTAGATACTCTTTAAAGTTGTGCAAGCTTGAAATCAGAGACAGTGCATTATCAGAGAATGGAGTTTAAATTCAGGATAATGCACTGCCTCTAATTTCAAGCTTGCAAAATGATGTCTTTGAATTACAGACATAATCTGCATGCTTGGCATAAAAATGGGTGCGGGATTAAAATCTTTCAAGAGCTATTTTATAAGTTTTGAACATGAAGTAAAATTATTCTTAATATTCTCTATGTAAAGTGCCTATAGGCTATGAAGGTTATAGATTTAGTATTAGACATTTACATACTTTCATTTCATTGCTGCAATCATCATCAATGAGGAACCTCATCATTTTTCATTTTGGAATAGTACAACCTTGGACATTTTGCAAGAGTTAGCTAAAAAATTAGACAAAAACATGACAACCCTACAACCTAATAGGGGGAAGACTATAACTGATTTGACTTGACATTTAAATGATGATTAATCTATGACAAAAAGAGAGACGAAGTAGTATGATCATTGATTTTTGTATAGGTACCACAAATGTTATTTTTTTGGGGACCTTGGGACAAACTTGGGTCATATGGGGACTTCAAAATCTCTGGGAAATATTTGATCAATTTTTTATCTGAGGGCAATATAGTCAAACCTATCGCCTAACATCTAAACATACAATGAACTTAAAATGATACAATAAAGTTATTTACAATTTGAACTGATTTGGTGTAGACTGCTCATTCTTTTTGCAAGTTTCATATGCAAAATTTTGACTAACTTGGTCATCAAAGTTAGCTTCTAAAGTTTTCTTGGCATGGAGGTGGTAAATGCTATAACCATTTATAAGGTCACCTTACACAAGCACGACTAGTGAAAATGATTGGAATTGCTTATTTTGATTAATAAAGAATCCCTTGCTTTATTTTATTGTGGTTTACTTTATTTTAGAGCGTATTGACAAGACTGCAAGCTTAAAGTTCAAAGCAGAAAGGAACCTGTTTACGTGTGTATGTAGGGCAAATTGTAGAGTCGACGATGGTCACCCTCAACTTATCGCAACCTTGATTTATAGCAGAAAACACACCAAATTTAGAGTTTTTAACACGGGAGTTGTTAGCGCGATTTATGACGATTTTTTCACGATTTTAATGCGAAAAAAATTCTGATTTTCAATGTTTTTTTGCTAATCAATGGTCTGCAAAAAATCCCGAAAAAATCGGCAAGCCTGAGAATTTTTTTTAAATCGCAATTTTTTCAAGATTTTTGCTTCTATGATTATGCAATGATGCTCCAAACCTCCAATTGTCTCCAATGAAGTGCAAATATAACTCTATTATGAGTCCTCCACAAGATGAGCTAGTTTTCATCCAACTCACCATATTCACAAGGGTTTTCGTCCTTGGAATTAAAGCCCTACCAAAGTTGCAGCCAAAAAGAAGAATCTCCAAATGAAAAAATGATATGAATGGATGCCAAATGACTTGCACTTTACTTTCCTTTATAGCCCTCCCAAAATAACCTTAACAAGGCTGACCTCCTTTATTTTATTTTTTATTTTATTTTTATTTTTTTTCCCTCCAAATTTGGCCGACCCCAAAAGAGTATTCTTTTTTTTTTTTTAAATTTATTTAAAATATTATTATTATATTTAATTAAAATATGAAAACTGGTGTTCAAAAACACTTTTTCCCACCCTTGCAAATTTTGAATTTCAAATCAAATTGGGGACACGATAGGAATAAAAAAGATATATCATATATACATCAGCAGGCTTATAACAGCAGATCTATGAAGGTTATAACAGCAGATCTATGAAGGATATTTGAGCAAATCCATGAAGGATAGTTTAGCAAATTTGTCTATGGAAATTTAAATGCATACATACACCAGTAGTTTTGTGTAAAAAAGATATAATAACAGATCTAAAGCAGATTTGAGGAGATTTATGAAGCTAATGTGAAGGGATTTGTGAAAGGTATTTAAGCAGATTTTTGTGAAGGAAATATAGAAGTGTGTGTGCAAGAAAGAGATATATTATTAGCAAACAAGCAGATTTTGCAAAGAAGGTTTATATGAATATTGTTCATTGAAGGAGCAAATTCAAGAAGACAAAATACTTTAGAGCATAGTTTGCGGACTCACTGCGGACTCGGCGGACTCGGGAGTCTATGGCTAAGCCGAGTCAACTCGCCACAGACTCGGGAATCGAGTCCAAGAGAGTCTTGGGTCGGGCCAAGACTCTCCTGCGTGGCTAGAAGTGAAAATGGGTTAAAAACCCATGTTTTTTTACTTTTTACTTCATTTTAACTTATGAGTTTGTGATTTTTAGTTCTGCAATTTGATTTCAGGTTGAAAGAAGGTAGGAGAACGAGCTGAAAGGATCAAAATAGAGCTAGGTAAGTGATCTAACAATTCTTTTTTTTTGTTTTTTTCCATTCAAAATCAAAAAAATAAAGAAAAATAAGGGGAAATGCTGCCAAAAAAATTTATATTTTCCTTAATAGCCTAATTCCTACTATTTCTAGCTTGGTTTTGCATTCTTTTTTTTTTGCAAATGTTTGAAACTTCGAATCACATTTTTTGCTGATTTATTTTTTTCCATGTTGAACTTGAAATAGCAATGTCATCTTCAAATCCAAAGGGAACGAGAAAAGACCCTGCATGGAACTATGGAATACTAGGAAACAAAAAAGGTGAAGTGACATGTACTGAATGCTAGAAATGGATGACAGGAGGAATAAACAGATTAAAATACCACCTTGCAAGAATACCTGAGCAAAATGTGGAGGGATGCACTAAAACAACTCCTGAGATTATTAGAGAGATGAAGGCTCTTCTTGTTGAATATGAGCTAAAAAAAGATGAAAGAAAAAAAAAAGGATACCCTAGCAACAATGATGAGTGGATCCCATTCTACACCAAGTCCAACTATGCCCCATGGTGCTGCAAGTCCAAGAATCCGTGCTCCACATTCATCTTTTGGTGAGAGTCTTGAGGGTTCCTATTCTACTGCTAGTGTTGGCCAAGGTCCTTCATCAGGACCAAATTATTTTATTCCATGTTATGTTCCAGGAGCACAACCTTCACTTGAAGGTACCGGTTGGAATAAGGAAAAGCATCATGAAGCTAGGATGGCTGCTGCAAACTTTTGGTACTACAATCTACCTTTCAATGTTGCAAACAGCCCATATTGGGAAGGTTTAGTGAACGCCCTTACAGTTGCAGGAAAGGGGTTTAAGACCCCATCAACTAGAGATTTGAGTGGGCCATTGCTAGAGGAAGCCGTAAAGAATACACGGCTTGTGGTTGATGAGAAAAAGAAATTTTGGTGAAGAAAAGGTTGCAGCATTTTATCTGATGGGTGGATAGATGGACAAAATAGAACTCTCCTAAACTTTTTAGTGGCCTCCAATGGTGGATTGGTGTTCCTAAAATCAATAGTTGTCTCCCATGAAGTCAAAAATGTTGAGATTTTATGCAATCTATTAGATGGGGTGGTCCAGGAGGTTGGAGTTGATAATGTTGTCCAAATTATCACGAACAACGCAGTTGCATATGTAGCTGCGGGTAGGCTACTTATGGAGAGGTATCCCACAATTGCATGGTCTCCGTGTGCTACACATTGCTTGGACCTATTGCTAGAGGACATTGGGAAGATTTCATGGGTCAAAAGAGTGGTTGAAGATGCAAAAAGTGTTACAAAATTTATGTACAATCATACTTGGGTGCTTTCTTTGATGAGGAAATTCACAAATGGCAAGGACCTTGTGCGACCTGGAGTGACATGATTTGCTAGCCACTTCCTCACATTGCAAAGCATTCTTGGTGCCATTGGTTATCTCAAGCAAATGTTTGTATCTGATGCTTGGAAGGAGTCCTCATTTTCCAATAGAGTTGAAGGGGAGAGGATTGTTGCCATAGTTTTTGATGAGACATTCATCAAAAATGGAGAGGAGTTAATGGGGGTAAGTAGCAATCACAAAAAAAAAAATTATAAATGATAATCTATTTGCTGTTTTTATTTTTTGAGGGGTTAATTTTGTTATAATTTAACATTTGTTTTCATTTTTTTAGGTGACAGAACCTTTGGTGAGGGTTCTTCGTATGGTGGATGGAGATGGCACGCCAATGGGTTTCATCTATGAGGCCATGGATAGGGCCAAAGAGGCCATATCACATTACTATGGCGGCAACAAAAAGAAATATGAAATCATATGGCGCATCATTGGTCGGAGATGGACAAACCAACTCCACCAGCCGATTCATGCCTTTGCCTACTTCTTGAATCCGAAGTTCTACTTCTCGGACACATTTAAGGCAGATGAGGAGGTCATGGAAGGTCTTGTCACTTGCATTGATAGGATGGTGCCTGATAGTGAGTTGAGAGATAAGGTGCTTGATGAGTTGGAGGTGAGATTTGTTACATCTTATTTATGAATTTGCAATGTTGAGCCTTGACTATCTATGCATTTTTTATATTTGATTTACTTTTTCTTTTATCTATTCAAGGTCTACAAGGGTGCAGAGGGGAGACTTTTTTCCTCCCAACAAGCAATTGAAAGGAGAGGAAAACAACAACCAAGTAAAAAATGAAATTAGAAACTTGATTCTTACATATAGATTTTTTACTTTATTCTTATTTCTTAATACTTATATTATTTAAACATGTTTTTGTAGATCTATGGTGGGAGAATTATGGTGCTAGCACACCAAATCTTCAAAAGCTAGCCATACGTGTCTTGTCGCAGCCATGCAGTGCTTCTGGGTGTGAACGCAATTGGAGTTTATTTTAGAACATTCACTCAAAGAAAAAAAACAAGTTGACTCAGCAGCGCCTAAATGATTTAGTTTTTGTTCGATACAACCTTCGCCTTTGAACTAGAAAGGTGGAGGGTGTTTCACACGAGTCCATCGACTTGGATGACATTGATCCATATGGTGAATGGACTATTGATGAACAAAATGATGAGGCTGATGTCTTCCTTACTGAAGAGGATCTTGCTGAATTAGAGAGAGCAGCAGCAGCACAAGAAGAAGCAGCAAGATTGGATGCCATGGAGGACAACGAAGACACATTTGAATATCATTTTTCTCCTGCTCGATCTCCTAGTCCTCGTTTGGATACTATAGAACGAGCACCTTCTAGTTCTAGGCCTCCAAAATTGAGTACCATTGGGAGGGGAAAGAGGAAGATGTAGATTACATGTGGTTGTTAATGTTTTCCTCTTTTTGACATGACTATATGTAAACATTTATAAACTTATGATGCTGTTATACATTGAAACTATGAGTATTTGATGACTATGAATGATTAAAAATAAATTTCAATTATTGAGTGTTTGATGATCATATGACATGTGTAATCTTTGAATTATGAGTGTTTGATAATCAAATTAAACTCTTATGTTCTCTAAATGCATTAATTTGTTCTTGTTTTTTTGTAAAACTACGGTTTTTTTTTTGCTGAGTCCTTGCCGAGTCTCGAGTCTCGAGTCCCGAGTTTGAGTCATATTTTTGGGCTGCCGAGTCCGCGGCGAGTCCGAGTCTGCAAACTATGATTTAGAGGTTGGTGCCTCATATCAAGAGATTGGTGTCTCGTGCTAAATTGGTGCTTAGCAGTGGGCGTTGGTGCCTGTGAATTGTGGGGATTAGTGTCTCCAATAGGTTGGTGCCTACAAATTGTGGGGATTGGTGTCTCTAGTGGGTTATTGCCTATATATCCATTTTTTAGTACCTTCTAATGAGAGAATTAGAAAATAACAAGGAATTGGTCCAACCTATTGTAACCTATTTCACAACCTCATTCCTTGCCTTGCAATCTTACAACAAACAAATTCTTCTTGTTAACTAGTGGAACGAGCCTTGCAATCTTACTACCCACACTCCTAGAGGAATCAGTCCTCTTCAAGGCCAAGGAAATGTTGTCCTAAAGGAGCATTGATTATCTCATCAATAGAATATGAGGGACTTACAGCCAATTGTTGAGAGTGGATATTCTCTCCTTCGCTTCTCGCTCAACTAAACCCAAGAGGGTGTTCCTAAAGGTATCTTTAACAAAATTGATCACTATTGAAGATATACAAACTAAAACTATTGTAGAAGTATCCAATGTACACTTGGCCACAACTGTTGTCATTAGACCAAAGACTAACCTACAACACATTACAACCTCTATTAAGTTGATATGAACATCATTGCACAAAAGATAGATGAAAGTATGCAAAACATGATTATTTAGAAAAAGAATTATTATGGCTCACTATAGATGCTTCCCTAGTTCAATCACTAACATTAGATCCATGCAAACTACTAACCCTACTCCTAAGCTACTAGTGTAAGATGTTTTTATTTTGAGTGCATGGCTAATCATAACTTTCAAGACCGGTTCCTAATCAGTGGGTTATATTAAAGTTATATTGTAATATTTAATGGTCATCTTAGTTGTTAGTTAGTCGTTAGTTTACTTTCAATTAACTTAGATTGTTTTCAGTTAGTTTTTAGTAACTTTTTGTTTTTGCTTTAGTTCACAATTGTTTCTTTAAGAAATTAGAAACATTGTCTTGTAAACTATTATATAAAGAGTATTCCTCTCCTTTGTTAATAACAATAATCAATTACCATTTCATGGTATCAGAGTAGAAGTTCATTTTTGGCGAATTTTTGCAATAAAATTCCTAGTTTTTCCTAAGAAAATTTTGGAAAAAAAAAATATAAGTTTTGCTTGATTTTTAATAAAAATGGTGGGTTTTAATTAAAAAATGCAAGGATTTTTTCTCTAAGGAATCGAAGGTTTTGGCAAATTTTTGTGACAAAATTATTGGCTTTTTAATCGAAAAATTTTGGAAAAAAAAAATTTGAAAGTTTTTGTTCGATTTTTTGATAAAATATCGTAGGGCTTATTTTCTAAAAAAATAAGCAACCCTTTCTAGACAAATTTTCAATGGTTTGTTGTTGAAAATCACAGAGATTCATTTGTTGAATCATGGATTTTTCCTCTAAAGATTTCGGATTTGTTTTCTCAAAAAATCACATCGTCAGTCTTCTAAGAAAAATCGTGGGTTTTTTGTGTGCAAAATCGCAGAGGTTTTCTTCTAAAAATCGCAATTTTTTTGAGTTTGATTGGCGCGCGTGTGTTTTTCTGGAAAAATCGCATCTTTTCTCATGGTTTTTTATGCTAAAACACGTGACCAATATGTTTTGCGCAACCTCTTCAAACAAAAACTGTTGTGCCTGAAGCATTTCCACAACCTTAAATTCGTGGCTTTTTTGTCATTCTGAAAACTACGACGGAATTTTTGACTAGTTTTTTTGCTAGTCAAGGGTTTCTATGACAAGGGTTTCTTCAAAATTTAGTGGGTTTATGAGCCTTTGATTTTTCGACTTTTTTTTACAAAATTGTGGGTTTTGTGCCAATTGATTGCCTCAAGATTCGTGCCAATTGATTACCTTGATTTTTAAGTCTTTGGAAATGGGAGGGATGGTGTCTTTGACCAACATCATGTTGAAAGGTAGCCAGAGGTTCAATGGTAAAAACTATAATACTTGGAAGTAGAGGATGCTCACTATTTTCAAGTACCAATGTCTAGATTTGGTTGTTCTGGGTACAGAAGCTCATCCCACCACTATGGGAAAGGACCAGAACAAATATGATGGTAGTAATCAAGAGGTGGTTATACTTCTAAAATTTATCAATCACCGATGAGATGCTTCCAAAAATACCATCTAGCAAGACTATTGCGGAGATCTGGAAACACTTGAAGGATCTTCACGAAACCTCAAATAAGGGCAAAGCTTTCTTCCTTAAAAATATGTTGTTCTCCATTATGATGGATGACAAGACGTCTTTGCAAGATCATCTCATGAAGATCAAAGACATTCGCGATCAACTAGAGATCATTGATCACAAGATGGAAGAGAGGATATGGTGGTCATCACACTGAAAAGCTTACCACGATCCTATGAGAACTTCATCGAAACTCTCAACATTACCTCCATCAATGTTGACCTGAAGTTTGATGATCTGTGCAACAAGTTCTTGCAACAGGATAGGTGGAAGAAGTAGTTTAGGAGCAGCAACGACAAACCCAATGTTAAACAAGCATTTATTGCCAAAGACAATGGCAAAGGCAAGTCCACTCAGCAAAAAGGACAAGGCAAATCGGAGGATAGCTCCAAGAAGACTATCACATGCCAATATTGTGGTAAGATTGGTCATATGAAGAAACACTGCAGGAAGCGGTTGGCTGATCAGAAATCCAACCAAGAAGAATCTCAGCAGAAAGCCCATGTTGCAGAGCATACTGAGCAGGAGTCTTCCTTTTATGCATTCATAGCCAAAAGACCAACAAATCATGGATAAACTTGGTGTAGTTAGTAGAATGACTATTAAGGGAGGAGGGTATTAAAGTTATATTGTAATATCTAATGGTCATCTTAGTTGTTAGTTAGTCGTTAGTTTACTTTCAGTTAACGTAGATTGCATTCAGTTAGTTTTTAGTAACTTTCTATTTTTTTCTTTAGTTCACAATTGTTTCTTTTAGAAACATCGTCTTGTAAACTATTATATAAGGAGTATTCCTCTCCTTTGTTAATAATATAATCAATTACCATTTCAAGTTACAATCATAGTTTACCAAGAGAAACAACACTTTGAAATCACCACAGAATATGAGCTGTGTATGCACACATGAAAGATATGATATCAAAAAACCGAACATACTTAATAATCCATCTCCCAACTCCAAAAATCCATATGAAATAAAGAAAAGACCATTACAAAGCTTGTAATGAATTAGAATGATTCCACATTCATCAAATCATCATTACAATCATACAAGCAAATGTAGCAAAAGGAAACCCTAAGCTAGAATTCCCCTAAAGATCTACAAATGGAGTCGTGGAGATATTCAATGATTGACATCATTTACAATACAAAGACCTCTTCGTGATTTACAAAAAGTATTACTCTTTGGGCAATTGGATTACAGGTCTTGAAACCCTAGAAACTCCTTGGCATTCAATCGGGTGGAAGGCCGAAATGACAAACCTTTTGTTTGGAAAATAGACCTATATATATAGCACTTCACTTGGTCGCCCAATCAATCACTTTTGAGAATTCAACTGAGAACTAGATGTCATAAATGTGGCATGCAAGACTAGCAAAATCCCATGAAATCTACAAGATAGATGATCTAAAACAAGTAGAACCATTGGGAGATGGCACTCAACCATCACATTAATGGCGATGGTCGCCCTCATCTTTTACTAATGAAATTGCATGTAGATCCGCCCAATTGAGATGGACAACTATTTTAGGCGAGAAAATCCTCTTGGAACAATTACAAAAGTCAAATTCAATCATTAATGGGGTCCTCAAAAGAATTGGCGAGTGACAAAGGCAATCTATTGGAAATGCAGAATATCGATGCGAGCAACAAGTCGAGATGAGAGATGTGAGGTTTCATGCCAACATTAGAGGTCAAGACTAGATATGGAGATGACAATTCAAAAGTCCAATGGAACTCTAGAAAAGGATGAAAATGAGTGAATGAAGGATGTGGGAAAGCATGTGGGGAAAGGATGTAGAATTGGAGGTATAAAATTTTGAAAGTCCAAAGGAACTCTAAATGGCAAGAGGAAAGGAACAGCAAAGCCATTGAGTAACTTTGTGGGAATTCAATGTGGAACTTGAGATTAGGACGGAAGGTTACAATTGAAGTCTAGAAGTCCATCAAAACTCCATAAAAGAGAGAATTCAGAAAAGGAAGCAATTGGGAGAAATGTTGGATCTTGCTATGGAACTAGAGGTCGGGTAGGGATGTCCCAATGTCCACTAAAAGTCCAAAGAAAAAGGATAAGAGGGAATGCAGGAAAAGATGGGAGGATGGGAGGTCAAGTGATCAAGAGGTGAAGGGAAGATAGGAGAAATCCATCAAAACTCTACATGAGGGATTGGAAACAATGCAAGAAAAACATGCAGAACTAACAAAGGCAAGTGGAGGTAAAACTAGAGGAAGTTCAAGCATCTTGAACTGCATTAGGATTTCGTATAAGGACAACTAGATGGAATGTGGGAAATGATATGGAACTGGAGGTTGGGATGTTCGAAGGTGGAGAGAAAATAGAAAAAGTCTATTGAAACTCCACAAGTCCATAAAGGGGAAATAGAGAAGGAATCAAGAGCAACGAAAGGAACGGGAAGAAGTACAAACAAACCCTACAAGTCTATAAAGCTTATGCAACTTGACCGAAAGTCGAGAATAGGAAAACGCGAGGAGGTGAAAGAGAATGGGAGGTTGGGACATGGAAAGGAAGTGGAAGAAAATGTAATGTCCCCATTTTTGGTTTCTCTCGCATTGCAATTGGCTCTGACCTTCTCAATGAGTGTCAATCTTGTTAGAGGGATTATTGGATGTTGCCAATGAGCTCATTTAGTCTTGAGGACGCTTATGTCACTTTCCGAAGTGTATTCCAGCTCCTAGTATGTTCTCCAAGATTCTTGGAGTGAGCATCTATTTATGGTAAGTCACTCGATCAGGTCCGATTTCATTATCCGTAATCAGTATCACTCCAGTGTAGTCAGATTTCAATTCCAATGCCTTTCAACAATTTCTGCAACTCGGGTGTACTTGTGGCTTTAACCTAAATAATTTTACTAAGGTTGCTAATTTTATTAAAATAATTTAATGGGCAACTTAGTATGATAGCTCGTTGGTATGAGAAATGAAAATTTAAAATGTTGGATAGTGATAAAGTGGCGTTAAGCATTGAGAATGTTTAAATAATAAAATAAATCACTTTTTGGAGTAATAAAGTTTATTTAATTTATAAAAGATTTAATACTATATTTTCCAAGAAGCTTTCAAAAATGTTATAAAAGGAGTTTTGTAAGCTTATTTGCTTTACGCAGATTATTACATTTTCTCAAGTGAAACCCTTGTGGTTTTGTGGGATTGAACTTGGTTCATCTCAGCCTTCTTGAGAATGAAAACCCTCTCGAAGAAGATTAATCTCGGTGGTGAAAGATCTTCCCTAGTTAATTTGGTGACTCATTCAGATTTCACAGGTGTATCTGATGTATTCAGTTTATCTGAAGATTCGTGTTGAAATATTATTTCCAAATTGAAATGAAAGTTTGAAGAATTTCTCAGAGATAGTGGCAAAGCAAATTATATAAGGGATCTGAAGAAAAAGACACAAGCTACAGCATCACTATAGTACCTGCTACAGTAGTTGCTGCAATTTAGAGGCTTTCATCAAGTCTGAAGAGTGAATTTTGAGCACTAAATAAATTATAAATTTATTGTTGAAGTCACCTCTAGCTGCCCAAGTCAATGAAAACAAGGCATGAGAACTAAGAGGAAATTCGCTGCTCAGATCAAGGGAAAACTGTGTTCTATACATCAGCCATCCTTCTTTCTACATTAATAACTCTTGTATTTGGTGTGCCACAGCCATTTGATGGGGCATAGGTCTGATAAACAGGACAGCAGTCTGAAACAGCACTAAGGAGGGCTTAAATCAGCATCTCAGTATACAGTTTCAGAATTATTCTTTGTTATGTAACAAAGTGTGAGAACAGAAAGTATATAAGCAGTTCCAACACTCACAAATGCAGCTACAGCAGTCCCAGTTCCTACTACAATAGACCCAATGAGTTTATAATTATTAATTTTGAACTGTATATTGGCAAGGGCTGATGATGTATTGATTTGGCAATCAAAATGTGTATCCCAGTCTATCATTCACATTCCTTGTTACATCAATAAGAGGTCAGAGTTATTTATTTCAGTTTGAATGCTTGACTGTGAATAAAGCTCTATGAATGATAGTAGCAATAAAGCTCTATCAATGATTATTCGAAACACAAATGAATTTATTTATCCTGGCATAATACAAATTGCAAATTCCACTCACAAGAATATTTGATCAGCTAATTAGCTGCTAATTCATTAGTTGTACAGACACGATTTGGAGCCTTCTAAGCATGTAACAATTGTTCAAAATGCTGAAGATGACTAGGGATATGGTGTGGCAGCCTTAGAACCCTAGGTGCAGCAATCAAAACACCTTAAAAGCCCTTAAAAATAGTAGATATAACCTTTTCACTGTAACAACACTGTAGCAACTGAAAATGGCTTCAAATAATAAGCACAAATGTGATCCCCAAATAAAATCACCTCACTTGGACGAGAGTTTTTGTTATCAAAACCAACAATGAAAACCAAGAGGATTTTCATCCTCTAGATCTACCACACAAAAAGGTTTTTGTCCTCAACTGCTCAATCTTAAAAAGGAATTAAGGGCAAAAACAGATGATGCAAAGGACCAGTTCACCCTCCTTTTATGAATTCCTTTTGGGCTCTCAATTTGAATTTCTTTTTTTTTCTTTTATAGTAAAATATTATAGAGGCCTTATAATATCTCATTTGGACAACCACTTTATTAAATTAATAATAATATTTAGGTTGTCCTTTTGAAATTAAAAAACTAGTCCCAACTTAAAATATAATTATTAAAGTATTTCCCTTATTTTATCCCTAAGCCTACAGGAAATAAAGAATAGGCTATGGGTCCTCAATTTAATTCTTTGAATTCTTAAAAAGGGATATGACACTATACCACTTTTCTATGGCAATGTGTAGATCAAGTGTAAGCCTGCACGAAATATCATTTACCAACGCTAAATAATATAGCTTCATAGGCCACTTCATAATTGCATACTTTGTCAACCCACCTATCCAACACAAAGAATATGTCCAAGATTGAGATCTACAAACAAACATAAAGAATCTCTTTTCTCAAGATATTTGCAAGTCAACTAGGCTAATTTCTAGGCCAAGTAAAATTTGCATGCATTAAAACTTCAATTTCAGTCTTTCCCTTTTATGTTACTAAATATCGATTTTTTGGCATTTCTAAATTAAACTTGAATTCATAAATGTTCTAATGTTTTCAATAAAAATGCATGGTGAGAAAATTATGATGCTAAGGTGCCAAAACTTCAGTGTCATTTGAGTGTTGATCCAACCATGCAATGTAGGAAAAATTGATGTCAAATCAGCAAATGCTGATCAAGATGTCCAAGTTGCTAAGAAAGTTAAGAGACTAATGAAGTTAAGTAATGCTGATGAATTTAAGTCATGCTGACAAAGTTGAATTGTTTTTGTTGAAATTGTCTTAGTTGCTGACAGGGAGTGTTGAAATATGGTTGCTTCGGTCAGATATAACTGATCAGATTTACTATATATTCCAAGTATATTATCGATCTGCATTTAGAGGTTATTACTTGCAGATTAATTGATATTTCAAGTTTCATATAAGATCCCGATCGAGCATCATCATCGGTGATCATTTCCAGATTGGATATTATCTTGTGCAAGATAAATACAGATCGAACTTGGTAAGCATTTATGTTTATTAAGTTACTAACCCCGATTAGAGATCGGGTGTTTAGATAAAATGAAAAGGCACGATTCATGAGACACCTCATGTGTCTCATCCTTTTATATTTAATACAGATCCGATCCACAAAGAGAAACATAGGAATAGATAAATGTTTTACTTTTTTAGATTGAATCTCTAACCGTAGATCTTCAGGCTTGATCGATCCTCAACATGGTATCTGAGCTTGGTTTAGTAAAAGCCTAATTAGATTAAGCAGATATGATTTGAGTTTCTGGAGCGTTCCCGTGCATATGTTCAAGTTGGGTTTGTGCGCTGGGTATTCCCGTGCATACGGGTGTAAGAAACTGTGCGTCCACCGCGGGTGTGAGGAACCATAGGACACGATCGTGACTCACAGAATACCCGACATTACCTTAAGGCACCTTCCTGTGTGGAGCGATAAGTCCATGTTCATTACCACGAATTGTATCATTCCATTTATGCAATTACCGTTGCTACCACCAACCATTGTGCCGCCAAGAGACAAATAAATAGCCGATAAAATAAGATTGAAGCAACTAGGGAATAAATCGTGGATCTCAGATATTCTTACTTTATTCTCCTTTTTTTAAGGCCAGTGGTAAAGGGAAAATGTAAACACCAGGATGAATATCTGTCGGGACTTGGAAGACCGGACTGAAAGACAAGTTTTGTCTTTGGATATAAATGACCTGAGAAACGGCAAGTGTTTTCCTTGTGGGATGATTTTCTAGGAAGCGTGAAAACCGTGCAAAGCAACATCAATGAGTAAATACGAATATTGCACGTGTTGTGTTTACCTGCGAATAAATACGAATATTGCACGTGTTGTGTTTACCTGCGAATAAATACGAATATTGCACGTGTTGTGTTTATTCAGTTCCATTCGATTAGAGTCACTCGAGAAAAGACACCAGTCAGGAGGTGCCTGCTTGGGAAGTATCAGCCGGTTCATAAATAGTTAGTGATTTGTTGATATTATAGGGAGTGGCTTAAAGCCTAAGAAGAGTTGAAGACTTATCCGCCTGACCATCAAGGCATTTAATTCTCCTCTCTTAGCATCAAAAAATGAACCATTGTGGGAATAATTCATATGTTACTGGCACATTACGTGCCTGATTCAAGCCCTTATTTCCATCGGGCTTATTCACTTTGTTGTCTTTTAAATATGTGGCTATCTAATTTAATTGAAGAATTGGCTATCAAGAATAGCATGGCAACCAGGGAGGTTGGAGCCTTAATCCTCGGGTCCTCATGGCATTAAGGTTGAGAGAAGGGACCCGTGTTACCTGGAAATTAAATGAGCACTGACTCAAAAGTCTTCGATTATCAACTCAAGTGCAGGGCTGACTTGCAGCAATCGACGCCACTGAAAGGGCGGAGAGAGCAAATATTATGATCGTTGTTTGAGGATATTGATCCCTCATTTTTTTTCTACATACAGGATTCTGATTTCTTTAAAGTATTCTTTTGTTTATATTTTTTGATATCTGGGGTTACTCAGGAGATTCTGATATCATTGAGATGCTTTTAGGACAGATAAAGAAGTGTTGTTCCTATTATCGTCGTGAAATCCATCATTGTAGGATGCACTGGGGTTCATCTTTGTTGTTTCATCATCTGAACATCATAGAGCTTGTTGCACCTGTATAGCAATTCTAGGTGGGTCGCAGCTGGAAAAGGAGTGCATCGATAAATTTGAATGGTCAAAGACCATATTCAAATTTAGCCAGCTACCACTACAAATTTTGTGACATGGGCTTGTGATCAAGTCGTGAACCTGTAGAAGGAAGGCTGTGGACTGATTTGAGCGCAAGCGCAACATTCCACACTATGTCCTGTATTTGCATCCATCGGAATACTTAAAAGAGATGAGTATTCTTTGTTGAAATTCTGTTATATCATTTATTTGGATCTTGTGTGATTAGTAAAAGAGATTATGTTTTTTTTCTCTTGATTTGTGTTCACTAATTTAAGATCCTTGAAGTTTCAAACTATTCATTGCGAGTTATTGCTATAACCTAAGATAGTAAACTTTGTATGAGATTTCATTGGATAGTTATGAACTCTTAGTAATCTCTTCTTAATGCTTATAGGACGGATCAAAAGGCATAAGAGATTGCTTTCAACAAAAGCTTGATGCATCTTGTAGGTTGAAAAATGGAGACACTACTTGCAACCTTGAGATTGTGTGAATGGCTGAAGACATCTCTTCGAAGAGGAAGCATTAACCTTCAAAGGGAGTTCTATGATTCAAAGTTGCAAGGACAGATGCTAAATTCTTGAAGTACCTCTTCAGCAATTGAGATCAGAATTGCTCATGTCTGTCAACCTGGATTTAACATTGGGAGCTCCGCAAACCTATTCATAATAGAGTGCTCTGGGATGAGGTTGAAGAGAACAACCTGAATCTCTACAAAGGTGTGAGTTGGAAACCATTTTTGGACGAGGAGGTCCGGAGGCTGATGCAAGTACTTAGAGCTTCAGAGGGAATCACATCTTCACTTGTTGTAATGCATAATTCTCTGAGATAAGAGAGATATGAGGTGAAAGCCCTTGTTCATCTCTGAGACTGAGATGAGGCGTCATGTTGAGAGACTCCATAACCACAGGTCCCAGGATCTAACTTCAGAAGAGCCCCAAGCACCCGCAGTGTGGCTTAAGGGGGCGGTGTTGGATATAAGCCTCACCCGGAATGATGATGGGCTGGCCACAAGGGGCCAGTAGCTCAGTTGATAGAGCACTCCAACAACAAATGGAAGGTTCTAGTGAATGCTCTAAGCCAGTTCAAGTGTGAGCCAAAGGAAATTCACCTTATGGCTGTAAAACATACATTGAGATATCTTCAAGGCATTATTGGATATGGTCTTCTTTACAAAAAGGACCAACTAGATCAACCTGGATACTCTGATTCAGATTGGGCTGGGTGTGTAACCGATTGAAAAAGCACATCAGAATGTTGCTTCAGTTTAGGATCGGCTATGATCTCTTGGATCTGCAAAAAACAGTTTTTGTGACACAAAGCTCGAACAAAAGCTGAACACATTGCAGCCTCTATGGGGGCAAGAGAAGCAATTTGGCTTCGTAAATTGCTTGTGGGACTCCTTGATCTAAGCACATTGAGATCCCCTACCATTATGCAAGAGACATGGTAGAAAGGAATGTAATCCAGTTGGAGCATATTAGATCAAATGATCAAACAGCAGACATACTCAACAACCTCTCTCCAGAGTTAAGGTTGAACTCTTCGAGAAAAAACTTGGTATGTAATTTGATATTATGTTTGAAATTCAAATTGTTTATAAGTTGTACTAATATATAAAGATGTTTAATGTGTAAACTCTTTTGTCATGTGTGTGACTCCATGACCTTATGGGCCTACTCCCCCTGTGTACATTATTGAAAGGTGACGATCTTTCTAATAATGAACACTTGTATTTGACATTGTAAAGTGACGACTCTACAATGATGAGTTGATCTATCATGATAGATATCATGTGACTTGATATCTGTGGACATGTCATGATAGTATCTCTTGGACACTTTGATGGATATCATGGGACTTGATGTCATTTGAAGATCATTGTGATCCTTAAGAGATAATCATGGTGGATATTTATATATCCGTGGATATGCCATAAATTATGGTAGACATCATGTGACTTGATGTCAGTGCACATACCATAATGAAGATATGTTATGAAGAATGTCATGTGACTTGACACTTTCAGAAGCATACCATATCTTTTGATATCACAAGTTAGGTGATATCATTCTTACTGGATCGAAGTTATCCTCCCTAGTTAAAGATGGAGTGTTGAATAGTGAAGATGTGTTATGAAGAATGTCATGTGACTTAACACTTTCAGAAGCATACCATATCCTCTAATATCACGAGTAAGGTGATATCATTACATACTTGGTTAGTTTTATCTTCCCTAGCTAAGAGGGAGTGTTGAAATATGGTAGCTTCGGTCAGATATAACTGATCAGATTTACTATATATTCCAAGTATATTATAGATCTGCATTTAGAGGTTATTACTTGCAGATTAATTGATATTTCAAGTTTCATATAAGATCCCGATCAAGCATCATCATCAGTGATCATTTCCAGATTGGATATTATCTTGTGCAAGATAAATACAGATCGAACTTGGTAAGCATTTATGTTTATTAAGTTACTAACCCCGATTAGAGATCGGGTGTTTAGATAAGATGAAAAGGCACGATTCATGAGACACCTCATGTGTCTCATCCTTTTATATTTAATACAGATCCAATCCACAAAGAGAAACATAGAAATAGATAAATGTTTTACTCTTTTAGATTGAATCTCTAACCGTAGATCTTCAGGCTTGATCGATCCTCAACAAAGATAATATGCATTTGCTAATGAAGTACTGTGCTACTTAAGTCGCTGGAAATTTTGGTGCAGCTATTTTTAGGAAGATATTTTATAGGATTTTATTTATAATTTATCAATTACTTTAGAAGTCATCAATAGTTGTTTTCAGGATAAAATTTTGTTTTATATCAGCTATTTATGGGAGATCAATCTGTTAGTTTTAGGATCAGAAATTAAAGCAATCAGAAAATGCAACACATAAGCCAATGAACACAACAAGATACCCTGGTAAAACCCTCCAACTCGAAGGGAAAAACCCAGCAAATATATCGCTTATATATTCTGGAACAAGAGCAGAAATCTGCTTACAACTCAAGCCCAACACAAGGCCGAATTTGATACAATGAATAATAGCACCTCTCCTAGATGCGAAGATACAGAAAGAATATATTTCTCCTTGAAATATATTCACTGCAACAATATGATGATCTGCTGCTCAAGATAATGACCTGCTGCTCAAGTGCGAACTTCTTCAAGAAGTGCGAATATGATGAATGAACTTGATTGTCAAATGGATGGAAATGATCTTGTATAAATACAATTTGTGGGAGAGGTCGCACCTCTTCAAGAACAAGGTCAGCCCAATATAAGAAATATAATTGCAATTAAATGATGCAAATTCCAAGGAAGGTCGGCCCAATTAGAAGATAATATTGTTACCAAGTGAAGAGCCTCTTCACTTTGATTAACTCAATAAATGAATAGCCGTTGGGTTATATGAATTTATTATTCACAATAAGACGGAAGTATGTAGCCCGTAGCTACAATCATCAACACTCCCTCTTAGCTAGGGAGGAATACTTCCGATACACAAAGTCGTGGACTCTCTCAACATGACTCCCAAAATGGCTACACCCATATGTGGAGGGGAACATATCACCTCATCATGATATCAACCATCATGGCTACTCCCATGTATGGTACATGTGCACAAGTGCCCATCACGGAATCACTCAACGTGATGTCGTCACCTCATCATGACATTCACCATGGCTACTCCCAAAGGGTGAATAAACACAAGTACAAGAAAACCATCACGAACTCTCTCGCGTGATGTTGTCATGGAGTCACACACATGACATCCACCATGGCTACTCCTAGAGGGTGGAAACAATGGCTTTCACCTCAAATCCATAGATCTATAGGGCGGATATAAGGGCCCGTTCCTTCTGATCATCTGTACGTAACATGCCCGCTTATGCTAGCAGGTTAATTAATTAAGGGGGATGGGTATTAGAATTGTCGGTGGGAAGAGGAGTAGGAAGGGGTGGGTGCGGAGTAGAGAGAGGCCGGAGAAAGACCGCCTAACCGCTTGAAGACGAACGCTCGAACTCTACTCCTACTCCTACCAATACCCCTACTCCTACCCCCAACACTACAGATGCCGACTCCTACCCACTACGGGGCTACCCTTGCTCCTCCCCATACCGCATACCGGCTGGCCCCCACCCACCCCATTCTAGTTAATAGTAGGGGCGCCCGGCTAGAATCCCTTCCCTCTCCATCACAAAGAAAGATGCATTAACAAGGGCTTCCACCTCAAATTCCCCCGTCTCAAAGGAAAATGCATTAAAGCAAATCACAAAAGATCACTGATACTGAGACTCCCTCTCAGTTAGGGCTTCATTCTCCACAATACCAAGCTTGTCTCGAAAGTACACAAACTTTACTCTGGAGAGGGGCTTGGTGAGAATGTTTCTCGTCTGCTCATCAGTGTTGATGTACTTCAACTGGATTGCTTTCCTCAATACCATATCTCTGATATAGTGGTATTTGATCTCAACATGTTTAGTTCTGTCATGAAACACTGGATTGACAGAAAGCTTTGATTAGCACAATGAATGACAGTCACCTTCATCAATTGTCCAAACAATCCTGCAAGGAGCTTTCAAAGCCACACCGCTTCTCAAGCTGTCACATAAGCTGCAATATACTCAGCCTCAGTTGTGCTTAGTACCACTAAGAACTGCTTCCTGCTACACCAGGATATCATCGTAGACCCCAAACTGAAGCAACATCCAAAGGTGCTCTTTCGATCAGCAACACACCCTGCCCAATCAGAATCAGAATATCCATGCAGCTCCAAGTCCATATCAGAAGAATATCTCAAGCCATACCCAACTATGCCATGCAAGTATCTCGGGATAAGCTTTGTGCATGTAATGTCCCCAATTTCGCCCTACGCTCTTCATTTGGATTTCAGCCTATTCCGGAAGCCTGTAGGCTTATTGAGGTGAAACCCGACTTTCCTTGTTTCGGAGGTTTTGTGGCATTTCTTGGAATTTACTATTTTAGTAAATTCTAATTTTGGTAGTGAGCAGTGTTAGCTTTTAAGTAAGTCATCTTCAGTGGAGCAGTTACTTGGGTTTGATTCTTGGCTTTTAAAAAGCATTTTGGTGAAATAATATATTTCAAGGCATTAATGTTTTAATTTCAAATTGACCCCTTGGCTTAGCTCATTAACTTTAAGTTGTGTTTAAAAGGTGGCCATAAAGGGGGACGCCTTCATGAAGGAAATGTTAAACATTTAAAGAAAGTTTTCAAATTGCCTTGAAGTTGGACGCCACCTTGGAGGAGTTTTAATATTTTTGAATTTGAAAATATTTCAAATGACTGTTGAGCGTCTCATCCTTGGAATATGAAGAGTCATCTCTTTTTCTATAAAAGTGAAGCTTTGCTCCAGCTTTTGGCATCCATGAACATATGCTAATGTTATGCTGTCAAAATGACAACTTGGTTTCTACTTCGAGGGATGCTTACCTCTTAGTTTCAATCCAATTTCATGTTTGAAAGATAACACCTAATTGGTCTTATTGCTGCTTCTCATATCAAACTAGCAGATTGAGCTTTATAATTGAAGTTTTGAAGAGTTTTTTCAATTCTGGAGTTGCTGGTGCAATCATGGCTGAAAGACTATTTCAATTGCAACTCTTAGAGTGATTTTATTTTGGTCATGGGTATTTGACCAAAGGAGTTCTATGCTTGGGGCGACCCTTTCCACCAATTTGCAGATTTTAACTTGAAGGCTTTGATTTTATATGTTAAAATCGCCCCTCAAGGAGGGTCGTACTTTTCATGGAGGCATTGGAATGCATGCCAAATTAATGAGAAATATTTGCTGTTGTTTCTTGATGGCATTTGAAGCACCAATCTTCTAGAAAGCTGTTGCATTTCGTCTCAGTCAATTCGGAGGTAAAATGGAAGAGTTATGGACATTTCTTTGATTCTGCAGTTGCTGGTTTTATATTTTCAGTTTGCTGGTTTTAAAAATCAGACTGTTTAATGTTCAGATTTTGGTTTGGTTTTCAATAATTCCGAAGGGTATTATAGGGAGAGATCATTATCTATCAGTTGTACTTGATTCGATTGAAAACACTTATAATTTGCAGTAGTTCTTTTGATTGTAAAGCTGATAACAGTAATAATGTTTCAGTCTATTTAATTGCTGCTTATTTGTGTTTAATTATCACATTGTAACCCTTGGATGGTTTACCGCCAGTGTGGGAAAAAGGACTTGCTAATTCTCTCATTGTACCCACTGGAAAAGTGGTGAATTCCCACTCATGAGTGGATGCCTGCCGCAGCGGATGAATTGTTTATTTGTAATTTCTTTCCCCCCACTATTTTAGTGGAAGACTGGAAATGCTCTCATGGCTGGTTATCCGCCTAAGTTCTTTCAGTTTTGTAATTAGCACTCTGGCATATATTAGCACCTCACCTTCTAAAGGATCTTGTGTGCACATTCCTGGTGTTGAGTTTAGTTCTCTCTCTCTCAATTGTAATCAAGTCAGTTATTGAGTTATTAGATCCTAGGGATCCTCTGACCATATGCCCGCCCCTCTTCCTTGTTAGTGTTTCTTAGATCAGATTAATTTAACCAATTGAATAAAAGAAATGCAACACATAAGACAATGAACACAACAAGATACCCTGGGAAAACCCTCCTCTTGAGGGAGAAAAACCCAGCAAATATATCTCTTATATATTGAAGGAATAAGAGCAGAAATCTGCTTGAACTCAGGCCCAACACAATGCCGAATTTGATACAATGAATGATAGCATCTCTCTTAGATGCAAAGATACAAATGAATATGTTTCTCCTTTTAATCGGTCTGCTGCTACAAAATGATGATCTGCTGTTCAAGTATGAACTTCTTCTATGTATGCGAATCCAAGTATGAGCTTCTTCTATGACTGCGAATTCTGCTCTGCCAAAATAGCGAACTTTCTTTTGTGTATATTCGAATATATGTTACCATCAAAAGGTAACCTTGTATATATACCTTCTTGGCGCCTCTTCATATGGGTCGGCCTTTTTGATAGATATTTTAAATAACAAATAAGGTCGGCCAGAATAAGTACATAATATATCTTAATTATAAGGTCGGCCCATGTACTAGTGAAGACCGACGCTGCATTAACATCAACACTCCCTCTCAGCTAGGGATGAACTTCCATCTGCACAAGACACATTATGTTAGAATGAAAACAAAATAAAATATCACCTCAACGTGATATTAACCATTATGGCTACTCCCATAGATGGTAAAGAACTCATCACGGATTCTCTCACGTGATGTTGTCATGGAGTCACACACATGACATCCACCATAGCTTCTCCCAGAGGGTGGAAACAAGGGCTTTCACCTCAACTCTCTCTCATCAGAGAATTGCATTATCAAGGACTTACACCTCAACTCTCTCTCAGCAGAGAATTGTATTAACAAGGGCTTGCACCTCAACTCTCACTCAGCAGAGAGTTGCATTCTCAACAAGGATCACTGATTACTGAGACTCTTTCTCAGTCAAGGCTGCATTCTCCACCATACCAAGTTTCTCTCGGAAGTATACAAACTTCATCCTGGCGAGAGGCTTGGTGAGAATGTCTGCCGTTTGCTCTTCAGTGCTGATATACCTCAACTGTATAGCTTTCCTTTGCACCATATCTCTAATATAGTGGTACTTGATCTCAACATGTTTTGTTCTGTCATGAAACACAGGATTGACAGAAAGCTTCACACAGCTTTGATTATCACAGTGTATGATAGTAGGCTCCATTGATTGACCAAACAATCCTGCAAGGAGCTTACGAAGCCACACTGCCTCACGAGCTGCCACACAAGCTGCAATATACTCTGCTTCAGTTGTACTCAAGGCCACTGAAGACTGTTTCCTGCTACACCAGGAGATCATAGCAGTCCCCAAACTGAAGCAACAACCAGAAGTACTCTTCCGATCTGAGACACATCCTGCCCAATCAGAATCAGTAAAACCATGCAGCTCCAAATCCACATTTGAAGAATATCTCAACCCATATCCAATTGTGCCACATAAATATCTCAGGATATGTTTAGCTGCTACAAGATGTATTTGCTTTGGTTCACACATGAGCTGGCTAAGTGCACTCACTGCATAGCAGATATCAGGTCTAGTGTTAACTAGATACATCAATGAACCAATCAACTGTCTATACATCGTAGAATCCACTGGTTCTGAACTAGCTGCAGCTTCTTTCAACTTATCTAGATTAGACTCCATGGGTGTAGACATAGGTTTGCAGTCAAGCATACCAAACCTTTTGAGAATGTCAACAGTATACTTGCCTTGACTTAGAATCATCTCATTTGGCTTTTGCCAAACTTCTAAGCCAAGAAAGTAATGCATAAGACCTAGATTCTTCATCTCAAACTCTGAAGCTAATTCCTTCTTGCATTTTAGTATTAGATGTTCTTCACCAGTAATGATCAAGTCATCAACATATAAAACTAAAATCAATGCTTCACCATTTACTACCTTGAAGTAGAGATTAGAATCTGCATCATTCTTTGAGAAACCCAAACTTGAAAGGTACTGATCAATTCTTTCATACCAAGCACGAGGAGCTTGTTTAAGACCATACAAGGCCTTCTTCAACTTGCAGACATGAGATTCTTTCTCATGTACCTCAAATCCTTCTGGTTGCTCAATGTAAACCTCTTCTTCTATTATGCCATTCAGAAAAGCTGTCTTTACATCCATTTGGTGAATCTTCCATCCTCTAGATGCGGCAATAGCAATGATGGTTCTAACAGACGTGTAACGAGCCACAGGAGCAAAATTTCTTCATAGTCAACTCCCTCTTTTTGTGAGAACCCTCTAGCCACAAATCTAGCCTTGTGTTTCTCAATGCTCCCATCAGCTGCATGCTTGATCTTGAAGAGCCACTTAGAAGATACCACAGATTTGTCTTTGGGTCTAGGAACTATATCCCAAACATCGTTCTTAAGTATAGACTGATACTCCTCAATCATGGCATCTTTCCATACTTGTTGACTAGAAGCTTCTTCAACATTTGAAGGCTCTGACTCAATAATCTGACTCATCAAGGCAACATAGCTAGAGAACTTGTGAGGTCTCTTGCTTTCTCTGAAGGTTCCTCTTGGAGCTACAAACCTTTCTGCTTCCTGCATTGTCCTGCGAGCCCAAAGGGGTCTTTTCTTTCCAATCACAATGTCTAGAGGGCCATCAGTAGGATCCAAAGGCTCAGCTGGATCAATATCTTCTTTAGGTTCTGTAACCTCCTCCAGATTCTCTGGGATATGGTCAACTTCCATATCTTGAGGAGGTTCTTCTTCATCGACCTCCATCGGAGTGCCTTTGGACTTTCTATAAGCAACATCTTCCTCAAATGTGACGTCTCTACTAATCTCAATAGACTTCTGTCCTGGAATGTAGATCCTGTAAGCTTTTGATGTCTCACTGTAGCCTACAAGAATTCCTTTCTTCCCAGAAGGTTCTAGCTTTGTTCTCTTTTCCTTTGGAATATGAACATAGACTGGACAACCAAAGATCCTCAAATGACTAACTTCAGGCTTCACGCCTGAGAATGCTTCTTCAGGAGTTTTATTCTCTAAGATCCTGTGGGGACTCCTGTTTTGAACATAGACGGCTGTTCTTGATGCTTCAACCCAAAAAGAGATTTGTAAGTCTTGATCATGAATCATAGCTTTCACTGCTTCCACAATAGACCTATTCTTCCTTTCAGCAATACCATTTTGTTGTGGATTATAGGGAACACTGAACTCCCTCTTAATCCCTGCTTCAATACAAAAGTCTCGAAAAGTGCCAGAAGTGTATTCTCCACCATTATCAGATCTTAATACTTTGATCTTCTTCCCAGACAGATTTTCAATCTGCGCTTTGAATTCTCTGAATCTTACTAATACTTCTTCTGATTCTTTCGATCTCAAGAAATAAATCCAAGTCTTTCTAGAGTAATCATCGATGAAAATAATATAATACAAGAAACCACTAGATGATGCAATAGACATTGGACCACACAAATCAGAATGAATGAGATCAAGAATACATTTAGATCTACTTTCACTGGAATGGAACATACCTTTTGTGTTCTTGCCTAGGGCACATCCCTTGCAAGTACCTTCATGTTCTTGATCGAATTTTGGAAGACCGGTGACCATCTTCTCCATGATAGGTAGAGCACGAAAGTGAATGTGAGCCAATCTTCGATGCCAAAGTTCACACATGCTGGTACTGTTATGCACAAGTGCTTGAAGGGGACGAGTGCACAACATGTAGAGACATTCATGTCTAACTCCAATCACTTGAGCAGATTTGAAGCTGGAGTTCTTTGCCCATATAAGAACTTTCCCTTTAGAGAAGGCAACTTGATAACCTTTGTCTTCTAATGCTGAAATTGAAACAAGGTTCCTCTTTATCCCTGGTACGAACAGTACATCATTCAATTCCAAAGAAATTCCAGAATCCAAGTGAAGAGTGGAATTTCCAAACCCTTTTACAGAATATCTAGCATCATCTCCAATAACAACTTGATCACTAGAGTTGCTTTCCATTAAGTTTGAAAGGTGACTTCTGAATCCGGTGATGTGTCTAGAAGCACCACTGTCAATCAACCAAGTGTAAGAGTCAGTAGAAACATTGCTAGACAAGGCTGAATAAAATAGATAATCACTGGAGTCCTTTTGTGGAGCGACTTCTTCAGCATCTGCAGTGGCAGCTTGAAGCTTAGGTCGTTGAGGGCAAACCCTCGCAAAGTGACCATACTTATCACAACGAAAACATTGAATCTTGGACATGTCTCGTTTCCTTTTGAAGGTAGGAGCATCATCATTTCCATCTTCTCGATTCCTTTTGAAGAAACCTCTCTTAAAGCCTTTCCTTTGTTTGATGAATGAGAGGTAAGAACTTATAATTCTTCATTCTTTGAGCTTTGACCAATCCCCCTTGCTGTTAGTCTTGACTCTTCTTGAATGCAATCAATCCTCAATCGATCAAACGTAGGAAGTTCGGATCTTGCACTGATTCCTTGGATGAATGCCTCCCATGAAAGCGGAAGACCATTGAGAGCAAGTATAGTCAGTTCTTTATCATCAATCATGTGTCCAATAGTGGAGAGCTGATCTTTTATCTCTGAAATCCTCATGAAGTATGTAATAACAGATTCTCCTTTCTCCATTTTCACATGATGAAGTTGTTGCTTCAGAGCAAGGGCACGATTGGTGTTGTTGATTTCGTACATCTCTTCCAAGGTTGTAAACATCTCTCTTGCTGTATCTAACTTGAAGATAATTGGTACAATATGATCTTTGACGGAATCAACCAATGCTTTCTTTGCCCTAGTGTCTTTCTTCCTCCACTGTAGCTTCTCTTCTTCCCCCTCAGGTTCGGGAACTTTTGTTTTCACAAACTCAGCCAAATCATTTTCTTCCAAGGTTAGCATGAACCTAAATCTCCATGATATGTAATTCGAGATCCCTTCGAGTCTATCCTCGATTTTCAGACCGTTCACCATCTTGATAAATTTGGAAGATAGACTGAAAAAGAATAAGTGTTGCGAACTAATCTGATCACGATCTTTTTCACACCCGCTCTGATACCATGTTAGTGTTTCTTAGATCAGATTAATTTAACCAATTGAATAAAAGAAATGCAACACATAAGATAATGAACACAACAAGATACCCTGGGAAAACCCTCCTCTTGAGG
>CM021101.1:258858267-259002191 GCA_007115665.2 Sequoiadendron giganteum
CTCAATAATCTGACTCATCAAGGCAACATAGCTAGAGAACTTGTGAGGGCTCTTGCTTTCTCTGAAGGTTCCTCTTGGAGCTACAAACCTTTCTGCTTCCTGCATTGTCCTGCGAGCCCAAAGGGGGCTTTTCTTTCCAATCATCACAATGTCTAGAGGGCTATCAGTAGGATCCAAAGGCTCAGCTGGATCAATATCTTCTTTAGGTTCTGTAACCTCCTCCAGATTCTCTGGGATATGGTCAACTTCCATATCTTGAGGAGGTTCTTCTTCATCGACCTCCATCGGAGTGCCTTTGGACTTTCTATCAGCAACATCTTCCTCAAATGTGACGTCTCTACTAATCTCAATAGACTTCTGTCCTGGAATGTAGATCTTGTAAGCTTTTGATGTCTCACCGTAGCCTACAAGAATTCCTTTCTTCCCAGAAGGTTCTAGCTTTGTTCTCTTTTCCTTTGGAATATGAACATAGACTGGACAGCCAAAGATCCTCAAATGACTAACTTCAGGCTTCATGCCTGAGAATGCTTCTTCAAGAGTTTTATTCTCTAAGATCCTGTGGGGACTCCTGTTTTGAACATAGACGGCTGTTCTTGATGCTTCAGCCCAAAAAGAGATTTGTAAGTCTTGATCATGAATCATAGCTTTCACTGCTTCCACAATAGACCTATTCTTCCTTTCGGCAATACCATTTTGTTGTGGATTATAGGGAACACTGAACTCCCTCTTAATCCCTGCTTCAATACAAAAGTCTCGAAAGATGCCAGAAGTGTATTCTCCACCATTATCAGATCTTAATACTTTGATCTTCTTCCCAGACAGATTTTCAATCTGCGCTTTGAATTCTCCGAATCTTACTAATACTTCTTCTGATTCTTTCGATCTCAAGAAATAAATCCAAGTCTTTCTAGAGTAATCATCAATGAAAATAATATAATACAAGAAACCACTAGATGATGCAATAGACATTGGACCACATAAATCGGAATGAATGAGATCAAGAATACATTTAGATCTACTTTCACTGGAATGGAACATACCTTTTGTGTTCTTGCCTAGGGCACATCCCTTGCATGTACCTTCATGTTCTTGATCGAATTTCGGAAGACCGGTGACCATCTTGTCCATGATAGGTAGAGCACGAAAGTGAATGTGAGCCAATCTTCGATGCCAAAGTTCACACATGCCGGTACTGTTATGCACAAGTGCTTGAAGAGGACGAGTGCACAGCATGTAGAGACATTCATGTCTAACTCCAATCACTTGAGCAGATTTGAAGCTGGAGTTCTTTGCCCATATAAGAACTTTCCCTTTAGAGAAGGCAACTTGATAACCTTTGTCTTCTAATGCTGAAATTGAAACACGGTTCCTCTTTATCCCTGGTACGAACAGTACATCATTCAATTCCAAAGAAATTCCAGAATCCAAGTGAAGAGTGGAATTTCCAACCCCTTTTACAGAATATCTAGCATCATCTCCAATAACAACTTGATCACTAGAGTTGCTTTCCATTAAGTTTGAAAGGTGACTTCTGAATCCGGTGATGTGTCTAGAAGCACCACTGTCAATCAACCAAGTGTAAGAGTCCGTAGAAACATTGCTAGACAAGGCTGAATAAAATAGATAATTACTGGAGTCCCTTTGTGGAGTGACTTCTTCAACATCTGCAGTGGCAACTTGAAGCTTAGGTCGTTGAGGGCACACCCTCGCAAAGTGACCATACTTATCACAACGAAACCATTGAATCTTGGACATGTCTCGTTTTCTTTTGAAGGTAGGAGCATCATCATTTCCATCTTCTCGATTCCTTTTGAAGAATCCTTTCTTAAGGCCTTTTCCTTTGTTTGATGAATGAGAGGTAAGAACTTGTAATTCTTCATTCTTTGAGCTTTGACCAATCCCCCTTGCTGTTAGTCTTGACTCTTCTTGAATGCAATCAATCCTCAATCGATCAAACTTAGGGAGTTCGATCTTGCACTGATTCCTTGGATGAATGCCTCCCATGAAAGCGGAAGACCATTGAGAGCAAGCATAGTCAGTTCTTTATCATCAATCATGTGTCCAATAGTGGAGAGCTGATCTTTTATCTCTGAAATCCTCATGAAGTATGTAATAACAGATTCTCCTTTCTCCATTTTCACATGATGAAGTTGTTGCTTCAGAGCAAGGGCACGACTGGTGTTGTTGATTTCGTACATCTCTTCCAAGGTTGTAAACATCTCTCTTGCTGTATCCAACTTGAAGATAATTGGTACAATATGATCTTTGACGGAATCAACCAATGCTTTCTTTGCCCTAGTGTCTTTCTTCCTCCACTGCAGCTTCTCTTCTTCCCCCTCAGGTTCGGGAACTTTTGTTTTCACAAACTCAGCCAAATCATTCTCTTCCAAGGTTAGCATGAACCTGAATCTCCATGATATGTAATTCGAGATCCCTTCGAGTCTATCCTCGATTTTCAGACCGTTCACCATCTTGAGAAATTTGGAAGATAGACTGAAAAAGAATAAGTGTTGCGAACTAATCTGATCACGATCTTTTTCACACCCGCTCTGATACCATGTTAGTGTTTCTTAGATCAGATTAATTTAACCAATTGAATAAAAGAAATGCAACACATAAGACAATGAACACAACAAGATACCCTGGGAAAACCCTCCTCTTGAGGGAGAAAAACCCAGCAAATATATCTCTTATATATTGAAGGAATAAGAGCAGAAATCTGCTTGAACTCAGGCCCAACACAATGCCGAATTTGATACAATGAATGATAGCATCTCTCTTAGATGCAAAGATACAAATGAATATGTTTCTCCTTTTAATCGGTCTGCTGCTACAAAATGATGATCTGCTGTTCAAGTATGAACTTCTTCTATGTATGCGAATCCAAGTATGAGCTTCTTCTATGACTGCGAATTCTGCTCTGCCAAAATAGCGAACTTTCTTTTGTGTATATTCGAATGTGTGTTACCATCAAAAGGTAACCTTGTATATATACCTTCTTGGCGCCTCTTCATATGGGTCGGCCTTTTTGATAGATATTTTAAATAACAAATAAGGTCGGCCAGAATAAGTACATAATATATCTTAATTATAAGGTCGGCCCATGTACTAGTGAAGACCGACGCTGCATTAACATCAACATTCCTTAAGTGGTTTTAGGGCGCATTCTTGGTTAGAGTTCTTTCAGCATCGTTTTGGTTTGGAGCTAACCTTAACGGGTGCATGATTACATTGTATTTGTCATTGAAAATCAAGAAAAAATTGAGAGGGTATCTTTCACTGCAACTAGATCTATTTTCCTTGGTTCGCACATGAACTGACTCAGTACACACACTGCATAGCAAATATCTGGTCTAGTATTGACTAAATACATCAATGATCCAACCAACTGCCTATACATAGTGAGATCCACCAGATCTAAGTTAGCTGCAACCTCTTTTAGCTTCTACAAGTTGGTCTCCATAGGCGTAGACATGGATTTGCAATCCATCACACCAAATTTCTTCAAGATGTCAATTGTAAACTTTTCTTGACTCGGAACGATCTCATTAGGCCTTTGTCAAACTTCTAAACCAAGGAAGTACTGCATGTATCCAAGATCCTTCATTTCAAATTTAGAAGCTAACTCCTTCTTGCTTTTGATAATGAGGTGATCTTCTCTAGTAAGAAATAAAGAACCAAGATTAACTAGATCACCATCTTCTTCAAGTTTAGTAGGCTCCCTCTGAATCTTCAAGTACTTGCATCAACCTTCTGACCTCTTCGTCCAAGATTGCCTACAATGCTTGCCTTAGAGAAATGTTTTTCCACCCACACCTCTAATACTGTAGAGAGTTCAGGATTGTCTTCCTCGACCTCATCCCAGATCACTCTATTTTGAGTAGGTTTGCGGAGCTACCAATGTCAAATCCAGATGACTGTCTTGTGCAATTTTGATCTTAGCAACTGAAGAGGTCTTCCAAGGACTTTAGTATTGGCCTTGCAACGCTGCAACCTTCACTTCATCTTAGTGAGTCACAGAACTCCCTCTTGATCCCTGCCTCAGAGATTGCAAAGAAATCCTCCAAAAGTGAAATCCTATCATTGATAGATCTCAGGACCTCAATCCTTTTCCCGATCATGATCTCAACTCGATCCTCGAATCCTCGGATTTCGAAGTAACTGATCACAATGACAACCTGAATAGGTTCTTCGTCTTTGAGAGATGTCTCCAGCCATCACCTCAGTCCCATGGGTACAAGCTATGACTCCAAGCTTGATCATTTCTTCGTTTGACATGACTTCCTCACAAGATGCCTTAAGATATTCCTCTTTGTGCAATCTCTCATTACCCTCTTGCTCCTTAATCCATCCTAGAAGCGTTTTAGAGAGAGATTACTAACAATTTATAACTATCCCAAAGAAATATCAAGACTAGAATCATGCAAGATTTATAATCCCAATGACTATATAAGAATTCATGAACAATATTAAGAACATGAAGCACTTATCTCTTAATTGATTTGGTTGCAGCCATTTTGCAACTCGATCTCATTCTGCATTCTTTATTGATTCTGATACATCTTCTTTCATCTTTTTTGCTCTCAGAAGTGCTAATCTCAGCACAACAAAAGATAATCTGCTTAACACAGATTTCTTAGATACATTATGCAACCAGCATATTCAATATAGGGCCAGACCTCTCAAGGCACCATCGCAGTCCATGCACATAGAGAATGGTATCGATGTGACCAACCAATCACAGTCGAAATTGCAGTTCTCCTTTCATTTCTGAGTCACACTCAGAATTCTTCACACCTAGCATGAACCAGCTTGCAAAGAATAATTGGTGTCTCCAAGGGATCTTATCCCAGTGATCACTATTCAAGAGAAACCACAATCTCCTTTTATCTCTTTCTAAACACACATGATTCAAATAAACGATCTCAGATTTGCACAACTTAGCAAACTGAGTTTCCGCCTAGAAGAAAATGATTTCAAGGGTACAAACAAAAAATATTTATCTCTTTCTGTTGGTACACCACAATCTTCACATTGCACAGAAAATTGTTTCTCGTTTCAAAGGCTCATATTAACTTCCAAACTATCTTTTATACAGCTCGCAAGACATATTAGATATGGTCTCTCTTTATAATAGCCATGCATAGTTCAGCACCTTCTCAAAAAATGGCGATTATCTGAGGCTGCACAACTTGCAGCTTTGGCGCAGGTATAAGGGAAAATCTAGCAAGTATTGAAGATAGTCGACCCAACCACAGTGACTGCCCAGCATTCCTTATGTGCCCAGCAATAGCAAATAACTTCATGGCAATCTGGAATAACTACGACTGGAGGATAGTGTTGCTAGTTATAATGCAGCTACACCTTGAAAATACATGCACCCAGCCCTAGCACACTCAACCAGCACTATAAACCTGACCAAAATAGTGTTCACACCCAGCTTATGATCTGCAAACAGTTTCCAAGGGTTCCACGACTTCCTGCAACTTCCCACGACTAATTTCAAGGGCTCATGCCTGAGATCAGTCCCAATGTTGCACGCTAGCTTATTTCATTCACAGCTTTGCCCAGATCATATCTTCGGACTGCTTAATAAATCTAATCGGATCTTTTCTTGGACCTGCTTTGATACCATGTTAGTTTTAGGATCAGAAATGAAAGCAATCAGAAAATGCAACACATAAGACAATGAACACAACAAGATAACCTGAGAAAACCCTCCAACTCGAAGGGAAAAACCCAGCAAATATATCGCTTATATATTCTGGAACAAGAGAAGAAATCTGCTTACAACTCAGGCCAAACACAAGGCCGAATTTGATACAATGAATAATAGCACCTCTCCTAGATGCAAAGATACAGAAAGAATATATTTCTCCTTGAAATATATTCGCTGCAACAATATGATGATTTGCTGCTCAAGATAATGACCTGCTCCTCAAGTGCGAACTTCTTCAAGAAGTGCGAATATGATGAATGAACTTGATTGTCAAATGGATGGAAATGACCTTGTATAAATACAATTTGTGGGAGAGGTCGCACCTCTTCAAGAACAAGGTCGGCCCAATATAAGAAATATAATTGTTAATTAAATGATGCGAATTCCAAGGAAGGTTGGGCCAATTAGAAGATAATATTGTTACCAAGTGAAGAGCCTCTTCACTTTGATTAACTCAATAAATGAATAGCCATTAGGCTATATGAATTTATTATTCACAATAAGACGGAAGTATGTAGCCCGTAGCTACAATCATCAACACAATCTACCGATTTTAGATGCCTAGCTTTATTTTTAGTTTTTGCTTTATTGCCCAATTTCAAAAACTGTATGAAGGTGCTAATTTAGTTGCTTTATTTCAGTTGACTTTAGGTAGTTGTAAACTCAATAAAAATCAACCAATTGCTATTTTTTTGTACCATGGAAATTCAATTTGTAATAATTCATTCAAGAGACTCAAGGAAGCCAATTCAAAATAATAAGATATTCAAGTTTGTAATGAAATTCAAAAGTTATTTAAGGTATGTTGATTCAGAACAAAAATATTTTTTTCAGCATGTGATTTCAAAGCAGCCCCTATTCCATACATAATTTCTTAACAATGGTATTAGAGCAAGGTTTATCAGTCCAACTGTTTCTCAATGCAGATGAGAATTACATTGGACAAGTTCAAATCTGAATCTCCTTCACCAAAGTTCAAGATCCTAACCTTGATGCTATAATATTATGATGCTAAGGTGCCAAAACTTCAGTGTCAGTTGAGTTCTGATCCAACATACGAAAATCTAATATCAAATAAGCAGAATGTTGATGAAGTTGTCTGAATGCTGATAAAGTTCAAGGATGACAAAGGTAAGTGATACTGAGGAAGTGGAATTACTACTACTGAAATTGTCTTAGTTGCTAACAAAGATAACAGATAGTTGCTAATGAGTTCCTGTGCTATTGAAGTCACTGAAAATTTTGGTGCAATTATTTTTTAGGAAGATATCTCATAGGATGTTATTTATAATAAGCCAATTACTTTAGAAGTCAATTGTTGTTCTTTCAAATAAGTTATTTGTTTTTTAGCAACTATTTATTGGAGATCAATCTGTTGAATGAACAAGACAACTGAGAGGGGAGCAGAGGGGGGCGGGAGGGGGGGATGAATCAGTTGTATCTTATCAAATCACCAAAACCCTCATTAACATTCAGATCCACAAGCATTAATTAAACCCTTAATTTGTTATGATGAATTAGCATGAAATGCAAATAATAGTAACGTAACCAACTCAACACCAAACATGAGAGAACACAAGATTTACGCGGAAAACCCAAGAAGGGAAAAACCACGCTGAGGATTAGCTAACAATATAAGTAATAGCAAAACCGGTTACAAGGGCTCACTGCCAGAATAGGACACACTGTCCAGCAAGGCTCACAGCCAAGGCTCACTACAGGAGTACAAAAAGAAGATAGAGAAGAAATGTTACACGGAGAACATAATCTCAATGCAACAAAGATTCCACCACAATAGCTCCAACACCTTCACAATCTATTTGAATGATTGCAAACACCTTTTGCTCACTGCATCTGGTAATCCAACACTTGAAAGTTCGCACTACTCTACTCAATTTCGCATCACTCGCATCATATACTTTGCACACACATCTATCTTGCATCTATCTTGACCTCCTACAACAATTCAACTCATACTTATACCATCTTCAACCTTGAAACCCTCTCCAAGGTTGGCAATGCACCTCAAACATACAAATTCAAATTAGGTTGGCACCAAAACACTTCCGTGGTGGATAGAAGTGAATGCGGACCACATCAAAACTTAATTGGGACCCAAATCAACAACACCACTTAATCACATGCTACCACAAACAATATTCATCCTTCGCATGTAGTGTAAACACCAGGTCGTTCGTTACCCATGTGTTGGTGTGTGTTTTGAATACGCCACCATACATAGAATAAAATGCCCAAGGACACTTTATCCTCTCTTGAAAAGTAATTGTAAATACCTAGAAGATAATACAATAACTCCAATGTTTCTTTTGGCCAGGTTATGACATATGGACAAGGTCAGTGGGCGTTGTGATTTGCTGGTAATCACAAGGGGACTTACATAAAATTCATTTCGCGAGTTGAGGACTTAGACAGTTTTATCATTGAAGCTCTTTCGATGGGTGTTTCAGTTTTTCCAAAAAAAGGCAAAAGGATAAGGGTTTAGAAATCTAAACTACGCCTAAGAACTCAAGAGACGACAGTGACGAGATAAAATAGGGTAACCACACTTTGTTTCGCCTCCCTTTGGACAACTACGCAGAGTGGGTGCAATCTTCAAAGGAAGTGATAATAATTTTCATGTTTGAATTGAAAACAAACAGAAGTTAAGCATCCACAATTTAATGGCTCAGACGAACTTTGCACATCGAATACAAATCATCCATTCAACAAAAGTATGAGCTAAATCTTATCTACCACTGCTATCGAATCTATCATCCACTTAACAAACATATAAATGAAATGCTAATCTAATTCTACTCTAAGTGTTGAAGGAGAAATATTAAACCTTGCACACTATTTGAAAACAAAAGTGATTCTAAGCAAATCATGCACTAGAGCTTTTATTGACGGAAATAGTCTTGTCGCAACAATATTATACTACTCACTTCACAAATTGTAAATGAGAGCAATCAAGTTTATATAGAGTTCATGAATTTGAATAAGCGGCTCAGATTAAAAATGAGCCAACGGCCAAGATTAAAACAAATAAACCCTAATTAGGGTTTACCAAAATGACTTCAGTAAACAGAGTGACAAGGTGATGTGGTGCTTTGGAGCTATTTTCAAGGAATTACATCCCGATCCTCCCGCGTCGCCGTGTGTTCAATGAATCTGGACACGATCAAGGCAACTTCATCCATGGTGACCTGAGGAAGCATTCCGATTCTGAATTCCAATCCATCCACACTCTCGGCGCATCTGGCAAATGTATCCTCCCACTCTGGCTTGGTCTTCTCAAAAGACTCTCGGATGCTTAAGAAGTTCGCCAATTTGGCCCAATCCTGCTTCAAAATAGGTCCTGGGATGGCAAATATGCCTTCTTGGACCTTCCCTTTCAAAACCTCTAACTGCAGGTCATTCTCTCGTAGAGCCTCCTTATCCAGGATATCGGCAATCATGTTGAGGAGTTTGGCCTGAACTTCTTTGACCTGTTCTTCCAATCTGATACCATCAACCTTCACCCTCTCCAAGACTTCGCCTCGTGCCGTCAAGGCCCAATACCAGGTGTGGAACTCATAGGCTGCTCTTGCTGCAATAACACCTCCTTTTATAAGCTCCTGCTTAGGAACTCCTTTCAAAATCCTAAGGCAAGGGATTATACTATCTTGCACATCCGGAAGGTTATCCCATACTTCTGCCAAAGCAGCCAGCCTAGAAAGTAGGGCGGTGGCCTGACCATAAACCAGAGTCAACCTCTCCACGAATGCCTCAGCTTCAGTCCCCTTTGCTGCTATCCATTCTCTGGCTTCCCGAACGGTGACCATATTTTCTTCTATCTCTTTAACAACCCCCTGTGAAGAGTTCGGAAGTAGAGGAGCTGCCGTGTTGTCTTGATCAAGCGGCTTGATCAAGTGCTGGATATACCCCTTTAGATGCTCAATTTCTAACTCGCACTCTTTCCTCTTGGCTACCTCCTTTGCCAACCTTGACTTGATAGTGGACACTGAATTGTCCCAAGTCTTCAATTTCTTGGCCCTTCGTGGTTGGGCCCAAGTCAATGGTTGTGATGGCATAATCTTGTGGAGCCATGTCTTCCTGTGGCCTGTCCACTGTAGGCATTGCGATCTGCACTGTCCTGTTGCCGGCTCCATCTCTCTGTATGCTCGAGAATTTCTTTGCTGGCTTCTTAACGGCAGTCTGCGTAAGTCTGGCCAAGAAGTCAGCAGTGTCATTCTCTTCTGGCTCCTCCACTGGCGCCTGTACTTTCAGCCTCTCTCTTAGCCAATCCGGGATCGTCGGCTGTTCTATGCCTTCATCCTCAGGCCTGTCTTCCCTGTCAGGAACGTCCAGAATTCCCCTAAGGGCTGAAATCATTCCTTCCTAGAAATCCTTATTTTGGGTGTCCATATTTTCATCATCGGACTCCAATATTTCTGTGCCCGTGGGAGATGGTGGCGCATCTTCGTCCGACTGAGGCTCCATATTGTTTTCCGGAATCGGGGAAGGATCCCTAATGTCAGCCAGTGAAGCGTCTACAGGAGCCAGCATCTCCTCAATATTCCTAGATGCGGCCGAGTGGGAAGGCTTTACCTTAGCCTGCTTCTGAACTGGCTCCTTGCCTGCAGCTATCTCCTTCCTTTTCTTGGAAGTGGTGGCCTCTATCATCCCTACGCCGTGGGATGCGTCCGCATTGGAAGAATAGGATTCCGCCTCACTCAACATATCATAAGTTAAGGTTATCCTCTTTCGCCGGAGTTCCTGAATCTGTTGATCAACCCACCACTGTGTATACTTGACGACTGGTCTCATCAAAGTATTCAAATCGGTGTGCTCGGGTTCTGACCATCTGACCACCGGCAAAGGCATGGTCTCATCAAGGTGCGCCTGTACCTGCTGTCCATCCTCCTCTAACTGATCCGGCACTCGGCAAAGTTCTATTGCTCTGATCAAACTGACAGGCAATCTGGACCACATCTTTCGCCTAACTTCAAACTCGTCCGCAGCATTTGCCCAGAAATCTTCCAGTTCGACCCTATGCTTGTACCTCCTACCCTCCACCGTCTTGATATGGTGATGCGGGTCGAAGTGGCTCCTAGATGGGTAGGTAGCAAAAGGATAATTTTGAATCTCGAGCCTGGCACTATCCGCTGCCTGTGATGACAAACAAGACTCTAGCATGTTCCCTTTAAAGAAGGGAAAGGTTATTGCCGCCTTTTGCTTTGTCCGTTGGAGGCCCTGAAATTCTTCTAGCTGCCTTAGTACTTCCAACAGGACCATCTTGTTAGTTGGGAAAATGGGCAAACGATATGGGCTCCCAGTGAATCCCTGGATTCTGATGTACATGTATCGGGGATACTAGATAAACCATGACCCATATTTGCCAATCAGCTTCTTGGCCTCAGGAGTCAGTCGTTGATGCGTCCCTCCCTGGAGTATTCTAGTGATATACATGAGGAAGGCGTCATGAGCTCGCCGAAAGTGCGCCTTTTCTTTCAACTGCAATTGTGGATAGCAGTCGTATGCCTTCAGCTCAATTGATCCACCGCCGACCGTGCCCTTGCATATCAAGCCTGCATACTTGTAAGTCCTAGCCAACATGTAGATGACATAAGAACTCATATAAAACGTTTTAGTTTTCTCTAAGTTGACAAGCTACTCGTGGAGGTTGTTGCTAATCATTCGTGACCAGTTAAACATCTTTACACCCTTTGTGATGTCTTCAATAAAATAGTACATCCATGGCTCAAATGGCGCCCCCAAAGGACTGCCTGCTATTCTGTTCAGCAAGATAATGATGTCTCCGTAGTCTTCCTTGAAGTCCGTACGCATCAACTTCTTGGGCATTTTCTTGACCGACGGCCTTGGTTTGTCCAACCATGACTTGTTGATGTTGGCGGCACAAAGGTCAGGCTGCTCATCATACAATCTCTGGGCGTCTTCTTTAGTCTTGTAGGTAGTCTTAGGATACTTATGAATGCCGAAGGCTTCTTGTATGGCCACCTCTCCCAGATGCGCAAATATTCTCCCGTCAGGTGCCACAATTTGTCTTAACTCAGCATTATAATGAAGCGCACACTCCACCATTAATTCAGCACACTCCAGTGCAGACGGAAATCCGGCAGCTTGGAAGATACCATTTCTCACCATCCTTCTGGCGGCGGGCGTTGGCAAAGGTCCATTATGCCCATATATTCTCTTCTTAAATTCTTCGAGGTCAATGTGGCCAAGGTTGGTGTCCGAGACGTCTTTCCATTTGGAATTAATTCGAGTCTCTGGCTACGATCCTTTGCTTGCAAACTTCATCTGTGCTTTCCTGGATGTTTCTCCTTGATCGACTGTCAACCTGCAAGTACAAAATGCTTAACATTAATATAAAAACTTTTAAAATCAAATTACTCCGGGTGTAGTTTGGACAAAAATCGCACTTTTCAGCTTATTGAATTGGAATTTCTGTCAAAAAGCAAGCTGGAAGTAATAAATTCGCCTATCTATGAATGAAATTCGTGCCGGAAATGAAGTAGAAGATAGGAATGAGGTGTAAACATATTGCCGATTAACTTCCAAACCTCAAAGATCGTGTTCTGGCTGCAAATGAATTTAAGATTTCAGAAAATCTGCCAGAAGAAGTGCGCCAAAGCTGGGAAGTGGGATTTTCAGCCAAGAAATGACTTATTTCTTCCTAAAAATCACGCCTGTCAACAAGAAATTGCTACCTCAATTCTCACAACAACGTTACTTGCACTAAATTTTCCTTCGCAAACGATTCCCAGAAGATTCGAGAAAGATAGCCTCTTCTCAGCCGAAATTGTGAAGAAATGAGTTGCTAAAACTCATTTTATGGCTGAGAAGTGCGATTTTCCTCAAGGAATTGCTTTCTTTTTTTTTTTTTTCTTCCAATTTTTATAAACGTTTTTCTTCTCAGATTGGCAAGTTTCTAATTTCGCTTTCATTTGTCCAGGCAAGTTTCTAATTTTCATCTTTGTGCCACCTCTGTTTGAGATTTTCGAATTTCTCAAAAAATTGCCTAAGTGTTGGAGAAAATATCAAAAGATATTAAATTAATTGTTCAAAATTAATTTTCCAACGTTCTTTAAATCTTTGAATCATGGCAATTTATCTAAGGCAGAATAATTTAATCCTCCAAATAATCTCCAGACTTCGAATTTTTTTTTTTAATTAAAATTCCCTAAGTGTTGGGAAATAATTAAAAATATTAAAATATTTAAAATTCCAACCCGTTTAACCTTGATACATGGCTAAGTTCGTTCGTCCGAGGCAAAATATCTCTTTTCAAATTATCCGCCTAGCCAAAATGTGCTCAATAGTTCATCTGCCAAATTCCAACTCTCTAGGCGGAGTTCTGACCTCTCTGGAGATTTTACTTAGCCAAATAATTCATTTTCTCTCTCCTGGGTTGGGCGAACTCGGAGATTTCTCTGCCATTTTGCCATTTTTTATTCATGCCTTAGGAATTTTTCCAAGCTAAGAGGGGTGGACTTCATGGTTTGCCTTGCCTTGCATTCTTCATTTCTTGCCAACGAATTTCATTTCGTCTTCCCGAGGAGTAATTTTCATGCCGTCCTAACCTCTTCTCTCTCTAGACATTTCTTCATTTTCATGCCTTAGAAAAATTTATCTTCTAAAGTTGGGCAAATTTCTCATAATTCCTTGCCAATGGCGTGTTTTATCTTGTATTTGTCTAGGGCGGACTTCATCCTTCTCTTGCCATGGCGAGTTTTGGTCTTGCCTTGTCCAATGGCCAACGTTACTTGTAATTTCACCATTTAATTCAATTAATAGCGAATTTTCTATGTAATTTCACCCTTTCCAAACACCTTGGAGCGGACCCCTCCATAATTTTACCCTTCTCCACACTTCTTGGGGCGGACTTCTCATATCTTATGCCATTTTCCATATGGCGGACTTCCTAAGTTGTTTGCCATTTTCCTCTAGGCTGGGCGGACTTCACATTTTTCCATGCCACTTGACTTATGGCGGACTTCATCATGCCTTAGCCACTTCTCATCTTGCTGGGCGGACTTGGAGACCTTCATGCCATTTGACTTTCTTGGGCGGACTTTGACCTTCTTGTGCCATTCTTCTCTCTTCCAAACATCTTGGGCGGACTTCATGGTTTTCATGCCAAGGGCGGACTTGGCATCCTTCTTGCCTATGGGCGGACTTTGGTCTCTTTGTGCCATGGCGGACTTTGGGCCTAGCTTGCCAGTGCCTACCTTTGGCATGCCAAAGGTAGGGCGGACTTCCTATATTTCATGCCACTCCTTCCTTGAGGGTGCCATCTTCATACTTAGCCATTTTCAAAAATTTTGCTATTTTACCTTGATTCTTTTGACATCTGGAGGTGTGCTGATTTTTTTGCCTGATGGAATCCAAAAATAGAAACTTTCCAAAAATAGAAACTTTCTAAAAATAGAAAAAGCAAAAAGCATCCCTAAAAAATAGGAACTCCAGAATGACCTGAAAATGCCGAAAATCAAAAAAGCAAAAAGCAAAAACGCAGAATCCCTAAAAAATAGGAAGTGTCAGAATTGACTGAAAGCAATGGCGTTCCTCGTCTACTAGATCTTCTGAGCATTTCCATGACGTTTAAGCATTCAAACGGGTTCAAAATCTCACTTTGGTCGGACTGACTCTCAAAAAGTTATTCAAATTTAGGACTCTAAACTGGTGATTCAGAGGGCGACATCAAAACTTGGGGGTCCCCATTTGCAATGGGGCGATGTGTGAAATAGGTCACAACACCATGCAAACACCATTAATCAATTAAGTACACGCTTCATCAAACTCAAAGACGACTTGTGAGCCACACTCCACGCTTGAACACAATCTAGAATATTCATCCAACACCTTGAAATCCATAAAACTCCTTCGCAACAACTTTCGCCTAAAGAATGTACAAGCCCAGTACACTCAAACAACTCTGCCAAACACTGTTACTTGAAAACTTATCTTCCGAAGCGCCAAACCTCAAATCCTCTTGACTGATGTAAACTACCAACATCATCAATACACCTTCAGAATCACAAGACCTGAAGCATAACTGCAGAGAAACATGAAGCCAAAACATTTCTCCCAAAAACCTCTGCAATGCACAGTTCACACACTGGTGAACACAACTTCTTTTGTAGAACGATCCATCACCACAAATTCTAAATATAGCATCTTTGAACACCTGTAACCAACATATCCAAACCACACAAGCAGATCTTCACCCTAGAAGAAATGCAAAGCAAAACCAAAACACACCTCTATAACACAGAACAATACTGCAATACACTGTTTCCTCTTATTATCAAATTTCTGAATATCCACAACATCTTCAACACATACAACAACAATCTTTCTCAACCACTACACAGTTGACACCAATGACAACACAAGCTTGTTGACATCAATGACAACACCTTCATACTTGCAACACAATCTACTAGTTTTAGATGTCTAGCTTTAATGATTTGTTTTTTTGTTTTATCACCCAGTTTGGAAAACTACATGAAGAGCACTTAATTTAGTTGCTTTATTCATTAACCTTTAGGCAGTTGTAAACTCTATAAACATTGCCAAATTGTTGATTATTTAATTCAACTTGTGATAAGACATTCAAGAGACACAAGGAAGTCAATTCAAAATAATAAGATATTCAAGTTTATAATGAAATTTAGAAGTTTTTCAAGGGAAGTTGATCCAGAACAAAAAATAATTTTTCAGCATGTAATTTCAATGCAACCCCTCTTCCATACAGAATTTCTTAATAGTGGTATCAAAGCATGGTTTATCAGTGCAAGTGGCAATTACCCTGACAATTAAACTAGACAAGTTGAGATCTAAAGCTCCTTCATCAATGTTCAAGATCCTAATACTTTGACAAAAAAGCTCAGCTTTGGTTGGTTTGCTATAATGGCAGCAAACAATGATAGTGCTAGTTCTGTTTATGGGATATAGTGGCAAATGGGTATGTTGAACCTTACGATTGGAATGCATTGGATACAAAATATAAGTTAGAGAAGAAAGAAGAGAAAAAGGATGCTCAAGACTTTTTCTACTTTCAAAGTGTTATAGATCCAATTGTCTAAGAATTGTGGGTTGCAAAACAACAAAGGAAGCATGGACAACTTTAGATAGTACATATTGAGGGATAGATGACGTAAGGGTTGCAAAGGTTCAAATCCTAAGAACAAGTTTTGAGAATTTAAGACTGAAAGATAATGAAAAGGTTGAAGATTATTGTGTTAAATTGACAAACATGATGAATAAGATGAAAACATATGGGAAGGAAGTGAAAGATGATGTGATTGTATAAAACATCTTGAGATCTCTTACACCCAAGTGGGATGCATATTGTTATTACTTTAGAAGAGGGCAAAGATTTAAGTACTTTAAAGGTTGAAGCACTGATTGGATCATTGCTTACTCATGAAGAGAAGCTAAAGTGTATGGATGGTCTAGATCAAGTGCTTGTATCAAAGGCAAAGATCAGTAATAATCAAGGAGACAATACTAGTTTTCCTCAAGGAAATAAGGGGAAGAACTCATATCAAGGATTCGATTTTAACTCTAGAGGGAGATGACAAAGTAGAGATCACAGTGTCTCAAGAGGCAGAAGCAGATAATACAAGAAGGTAGCCAGTGTGGTATTACTATTGCAAAAAAAGTTGATCTTAGAGAGACTGTCGATTCAAGATATCAATTGAAGAAAAGAAAACTATGCACAAGAAAACACAAAGAATGCAAATGAAGGTCCAAAGAAAGGAAAAGATGATACATTGCAATGCTCTCTTTCATGCAGCAAAGTTGAAAACACAAGTAATGAGGTAGGGTTTCTAGATTTAGGTTGTTCTAATCATATGATCGGTTGTAGAGAAGCATTTTCAAAAATTAATAAAAAATTTAGAAGGTAAGATTGGGTGACAATAAAGTACTTGAAGTTTGTGGAACAAGAAAATTGAATATAAACACTGGACAAGTAAAAACAGAAATTGTTAATGTATACAACTCACCACAACCAAGGCATAATTTGATGAGTGTTGGACAGTTGGTTGAGAAATGACTTAAAACGTATATTTGATGATAAAGTTTGTACTATCGATAAGAGACAAGGAGGAAAAATGATTGCTACAATAGAGATGACAAAAAACCAAATATTTCCACTGAGAATAAAAGCAAGTGAATAAAATGTTTATTATGCTACTATTAAGGATGCAAGTTGGTTATGGCACTTAAAGGTATGGACACCTTAATTTTCAAGGACTGCACATGTTGTATCAAAGAAATATGGTACATGGGTTACAAAAGATACAAGCAACAGGAAAGAAGGTGTGCAAGGGTTGTGCATTTGGAAAATATCATACGAATAGATTTCCTATAAGTGCATGGAGAGCAACTCAACCATTGGAACTTATTCATTCATACTTGTGTGGTGCTATGTCCAAAGTTAGCATAGGTATGGTTGTTAATGATTTTACTAAATACATATGGGTTCATTTTTCGAATAATATGAGTGATGCTTTTAAAGCATTCAAAATATTTAAGGCTATAGAAGAAAAAGAAAGTGGAAGATACATGATGCGTTTTAAGAATTAATAGAGCTGAATTCTGTAGAAAAGAATTTAAGGAATTTTGTGCATGGAATCAGCAAATAGTTAACACCACCTTATACACCACAGAAAAATGAAGTGGTAGAAAAAAAGAACAAAACAATGATAGAATCAGCAAGAAGAATGCTGGAAGTAAAGAGTGTGGCCAAAATATTTTGGTTTGAAGCAGTTAACAGTATTGTTTATATCATAAATAGGAGCCCAACTATTCTGGTAACACCCAGGATATCCTATGAAGCTTGCTATTGGAGAAAGCTTACAATGGCACACTTGAAAGTATTTGGTTGCTTAGCTCATTTTTGCATTGATGAGAAAAAATAGAAGTTGGACGCAAAGAGTGAAGCACACATATTTAAAGATTATAGTGCTGAAGACATAGCTTACAAGTTTTACTTCCCTCGAGGTAGGAAAGCATTATTTTAAGAGATGCTATAATTGTTGGAGTCTTTGTAGAACACTTGAAAAAAAGAAAAAGAAATGGTAAAAAGGAATAATGTGGGATCAAGAAGAAAAAGCTAAAATTTCAAGACCTACATTAAGTTCAATAAGAAGGTGAAGCAAACTTATCCTCCAAATCTAATGCTAGATCAAAATTTTGAAAGAAGATTAACAAGAAGTCAAGTTAGAGAAATCAATGAAGATGACGAATTGGTTGATTATATGTTTTATTCAGATATTGAGCTAGAACCTACTAAGTTTGAAGAAGCAGTTGAAAACAAAGAATGGAATAAATCAATGAAAGAAGAGATTAATGCCATTTAAAGAAACAAAACTTGGGAGCTCGTAAAGATACCAAAAGACAAAGAAGTGATAGGTACTAAATGGGTTTACAGGATCAAGTACAAAAGTGATAGTACCATTGAAAGATACAAAGCTAGATTGGTTGCAAAAGGATATGCTCAAAGGTATGATGTAGATCATGAATAGACCTATGCACCTGTTGCAAGACATGACACAATAAGATTGATGTTATCATTAGCCGCATAGAAAGGATCGAAAGTATACCAGCTAGATGTGGAAGAGTGCATTTTTTATGGATACATTTAAGAGGAAGTATATGTGGATCAACCATGAGGATTTGGAGTTAAAGAATGAAACATTTACAGGTTGAAGAAAGCACTCTATAGTTTGAAAAAAGAACAAAGGGCATGGTATTCAAGAATTGGTACTTGGTTCTTAGCAAAAGGATATGTGAGAAGCAAGAATGAGTCTACACTATATTTCAAGAAGAAAGGTAACAAAATAATTTATGTATGTCTATATGTTACTGACCTAATCTATACAAAAAGCTCAAATAAGATGAAAAAAAATTCAAAGAGACAATGATGAAAGAATTTGAGATAAGTAACTTAGGACTCATCAATATTTTCTTGGCATGGAGGTATGCTAATCTCATGATGAGATCTTTATTTGTCAAGCTAGATAGTAAAAGGGTGGATGCACCAATTGCACATGGAGAAAAATTATTGAAAGATGACAGATCAACAAAAGTAGTTGAAGGAAAATATAGAAGTGTCATTAGGAGTTTAATGTATTTGACGAGCTACAAGATCAAATTCTATGTTTGCAAAATTATTAATATCAAGGTATACAAGTACACCTACAAAAAGTAATTTGCAAGCAACAAAAAGGATACTAAGGTATGTGAAGCAAACAAAGAATCATGGAATCCATTATTATTCAGTTCAAGATTCGAAGTTATTTGGTTATTCAGATCTAGATTAAGAAAGACCATCAGATGATAGAATGAGCACATTAAGACATTGTTTTACATTAGGAAGTGGATTGATTACATGGAGTTCAAATAAGAAAAATACAGTTGCATTATCTACTACAAAAGCAGAGTATCTTTCATTAATAGCAACATTTACACAAGAAATATGGTTAAAAAGAGTTTTGGAAGATCTAGGAAAAGAACAAAGAAATCCTACAGTAATAGTTTGTGACAATAGTGGAGCGATACAACTAGGTAAAAATCCAAGATTTCATACAAGGATAAAACACAGAAAACTGAAGCCCCATTACATAAGAGAGTTGATACAAGACAAGAAAGTTGAAATTTAGTTTCGCGAGTCAAAATAACAGTTGGCAAATATTGTGGCTAAAGGATTAGGAAAGACAATACACTCGGATTAAGTTGCAGATACATGGATCTGACATCAAGGGGGAGAATGCAAGAAAATTTGATATCAAATCAGCACAATTTTGATGAAGTTGTCCCCATTGCTAACAAAGTGAGAAGCTAGAGAAGTTAAGTGGTGGTAACAGTTAAATGATGCTAACAAAGTTAAATGATGCTAACGAAGTTGAATTGTTGATGGCTGAAATTGTCTCAGCTCTGAAGAAGATAAAAGGTGGTTGTTGATGAAGCCCTATGCTGCTAAATTCATCAAAAAAATTGGCTCAATTTTTTAAAAGATTTTTTATAGAACTTTTTTCATAATTTAGTTGCTTATTTAAGAAGTTGGTCATTGTTGTTTAGCATAAGTTTTTCTGTTTTTTAGTAGCTATTTGTAGGAGGTTGATATGTTGATTTTAGATGCCTAGCTTAATTTTAAAAAATAGCTTTATTGTCTAGTTTGGAAAACTAACGGAGGGAACTCAATTTAGTTGCTTAATTTCAATTATATTTAGGCAGCTGTAAACTCTAAAACAATAACCAATAGCTCATTATTTGTAAAGGGAAATTGAATTTGTCATGAGCCATTCAAGAGACTCACAAGAAGTCAATTCAAAATAATAAAATATTCAAATTTGTAATGAAATTCAAAAGTTATTCAAGGGAAGTTGATTCAAAATAAAAATAAATAAAAAACCTCAGCATGTGATTTCAGAGCAGCAACTATTCCATACATAATTTCCTGGTACTCTAATTGTAAGCAAAATTAAGTAGCTTAAATGCATACACTCAAAAAAAGCATCGTAGGTTGTCCATGCAAAGGTTGATTGACCTTACATTTGTGCATTACAACTTGTGTCACCGCCACATGAATATTATAGCAACTAATGAAGAATTAATCCACATTGAGTTAGAGGAATATGATCTTGGACTGGAGTGCATCATTGAGAATTATGACACTGTAACATGGGAGTACCATGCATGGGTCAATTATCCTGATTGTGAGGTGGAGCTTGTATGCTAACGGAGGAGGAGCAAACCTGTACAACTAGAGACAAACAAATTATTGAGGATGATCTTGTTGCTACCTTTTTTGTGAATAGAATGGCTACAATTGCTTCTATGGCACACATAAAAGCATTGTGAGGTCCAGCACATGTATCTAATTTTGTGACCTATGGCTCTTATCAGTCTTAGTTTGATCTTTTATGTACTTTTTTTATTGATGCCATTGGCATGGATTTCTACATCCATGTTTTGTGTACAAGAAAAAATATTTTGTATATATAAAAACTTGGCTTTCATATCAGCTTTCAGCTTTCAAGTTCAACTTTGAATATCACATTATTACTTCTTTCTTGGTGTATAGATGTGTATGGTAGATATAATTAATTATTTTGTGAATATTTGAAGTTGATTTGATATATAATGCAATCTAATTCAGGTCCAAGTCAAAAATTGGCTTGTCAAGTCTATGTCCCAACACTGTGGACATGTACATAAACAACGTGTGCTTCCATATAGTATATGTGATGAAATTATCATGACATGCTAATAACTTTCTCACAATATTCATATATAGATCAATCCTACAGACTTGCAGTTTTAATCTCTTATGCTCAACCAAATTGAAGAAATAGACCAATTGAAAGTTCATATTCCATTATTCAACACTGATGAAATAAATCCAAGTCTATACAACCAGATATTTTGAACCTTTACAACTTAAAATAAATCCTTACACAGACTGAGGTTTTCCAAATTACACTGCTGTCAAATAAAATCTATGCAGTACCCTGATAATCAACAAGACAATAGAAAGCTACAAACAGAGAAGCCAGTTGTGGTACAATACAAGGGTTGATATTAGAAAACTATAAAATCATGGAAAAAAATCCAATATATAAGTTCATATGCTTTACTGTCCTTATAAAAATGGGTTAGCAGTGTCACATTTTAAGAAAAAATTAATGCAAATACTTGTCAATATCCAAGACTCTATAGAAAGTTGAATACAAAGAAACAAACAGAAATGACAAAATTAGTAATTGACAATGATTTAATTTCCTGATATTTTAAATCAGCATTTCTCTAAAATTATTGCACTAGGGAAATCCACCTATAATACGTTTTTTTATTTATTTTTTACAAGCCTTTTATGCATCTTTGGTTGAAGTAATCTGAGATGCTCCTTCCTCTCTATGAGTCTATAGGCACTAATGTGTGATGCATAAGATTTCAATCTTCCATGTAACCTCATGGCGAGAGATATTCTTCTGTGGCATTTTATTTCTGAGATAAAACTCTACCCTCGAGTAAGGAAAGGAAATTCCTGGAATTGCAGCTTTGACATCCTCGGCTCAGGTGGATCATGAAAGGATAAAAGGGTCAAGTGGAATGCTAGTCTAAAATTTAGTACACCACTATGTATTGACACTCTCGTAAATTAATCACGACTGAACAGGTTAGTTATATGAGTTTTTTACAACAGAAATGGAGTATCACGCATAGACATGAAACAGACATAAGGTTGAAGGTAGTAGATGAATATATCTTTACAGAATCATTTCATCAAACCATTACAGCTCTTAATTTCAAACTTACAGCCATCAACTTGCAACAAAGCCAGAAAAAAATTGAAAAAGGAACCAATGGCCAATATTAATTTAAAATTTGAAAGGTGAGCACTTACCAAATCGAAAGAAGTCATTTGGGAGAGGCTGATAGCGGTTAACAAAAGCATATATGACAGTAAGACCAACCGCTGTTATTAGACTGCAGATGAAAAGATAAAAGATAGGATCAGTTTAAAAAATAGAACCCATGTCTCAACTATATTCTGTTCCAATAAAGCAAGAATAAAGAAAAAGCATCCTGACAAGAATCATTTCCAATTCAGGAAACTGTGCAAATAGCAGTATCCCATACAATTGATCTATGAAAAGGAGTGTAGCTTGTCCATCAAAACTCATCAAATGCCCCTGGCGAATTCCAAGATAAGATACTGCTGCTGTTTCTACCAATCCTGTCAACAAGAAACTGCTCCAACACCCTTAGTCTATACCTCAAATGCCACTGTGTACACATCCAAAAGGAAACAGAAAAGTCCTAGCACACAACCTTCCAAGTATTGACTATAATGAGGCTAGTAAGATTGGATGCACAGAAAGATTTTTAATTTATATTTAGAACAGAGCAAATCTACACATCCGTTTTTGCAATTCTGTACATAGTTAACTGAGACATATCTAACAGAGAGCCCCAAAGGCATACGATTTCACTACTCTCTGTCTGCAGCATGCATTCAATCTCATTTCTAGAGAGTTTCTGTTCCAAACAAATACGAAACTTATCATGAGACCATTAATTTATCCTACAAGGAGGACTGAATCAAAGCAAAAGAGTGGGAATCGCATTGCAAGATATTATTTAATGAACATCTGTTTGTATTGCACTAAAATGGTCTCAATTTATGCGAAGCATCATATAAATTACTGACACAAAAAGAACAACAAAAACTAATCATTTAGTGTGTTCTGGTTCGGTTGTGCTCCTAAATGATTACAAATGATAGATTTATAGGAAACCCCAACATAAGACCTGAAGGGACAATCCTTGCAGGGAAATGGATAATGAGAGCATTGGTCAGGAATGTGACATGGCAGATTTAGCTTCATCACCAGATTCACATCACCCATCAAGTACAGGGGATCAGTGCACCCAATTTGATGTACTAAGAAGCAAAGAAATACCCTTGATATAGAGACAAAAGCAGAAGGATTTGGAAGACTTCACACTCAACTGATCAATGCCCCATCCTAGCGTACCCCCATTTATAGAAAGGAATTTCAAGAGCACATTGATGCCTCCATCTTCATGATTGGGTGAGTTGGATCAAGAGTGTGAACACAAGTTGGACCATCCTATCTACATTGTGAGTAGACCATTATCAAAAGTAGAGATCAACTACAGTATGTGAAGGAACATAAGGCCCTGCTAATGGTATATATCGTAAAAGAAAAAATATTTTAGGGAAACAATCGGTAAACTAAAAGTGTAATATTTTTTGAAAAAATCGGGATTTAAATGGAAAAAGATTAGATTTAAAAAAAAGGTAAAAAAATAAGAAAGAGAGACAAAAAACTATTTGTTTTTTAAAATTAAAGGCATTTCCATAGCATAAAGATATAGAGAGCAAATAAAATAGAGAGTTTAGCCCATGAGTTGTCTAAAATAGAGAGTTTAGCCCATGAATTGTCCATGTGAAAATTTTGTCTAAAATAGCAGAATGCAGTGTAGCATGTAAACTTTGCTAGTAAATGATTCTTTGGTAAGTTCTATATGAAGTTGATAAAGTTATTGCTAAGTTAACAATAAAAGGTTTCACTAAATGATATGCTTGTAAACCTTTAGTCTTGCTGTATGATGTGAGTGGATGGTAAAAGGCTACTAACAACACTGCATTCCAAATTATTATTAATATCAAAAGAATGTTTAATCTTAGAGACTACACTATCATAACAAACTCTGAAACCTTCCATAACTTAGTAAGACCTCAAAACAACGACAATAAACATGTTTGCATCCCAAAAGGATAAAAGAAAAAGGCATTTTTATCACTAAGAAATTTTCAAGTAGGAAACTTCAAAAAATATATCAATTATCATCCAAATAAAAATATAATCAATTGATAAAAGAGAAACCATTTCTCATAATGGGTAGAGTCAAATGGGAATGAATTATGCATTTTCAAATATTCAAGATACAAAACCAAGTCACATTCAAAAAGCTTTGCTATTAAACCAAATCTTCAAATTTAGTCAAAGTACTGAGTCATATGAAGTAGAAGTAGAAGTAGACATAAAACACATTTTAAGATAGATACGCATAATATCAAAATAAGCATACAAAATCACAATGACCAAGATTTTGATGTCACAAAAATTGGACATCTTGGTGCAATTCTGGGTTGCATATAAACACCAGGCTGGTGTTTTTATGTGGCCAAGGGAGTTTGTATTACAACCTGAGAGAAGGATAAGATATTATGAAGACAAAGATGACCTACACATGACATTACCTCTTCACTTCTAGTAATGAGACTAGGTAAAAAAATGAAACTATTGCATTGTCATATTCATCAAGAAAAGCAATGATATGACAGAGAGCCTAAATAGTATTATATTCGAGCCATTTAGCCAAGAATACGGATTATTCCTTTCCAAAGAATTGATTTTCAAGGCTACCACTATAGAAAAAGATAGACCATCAAATGTTATTTGGGACCACATAACCAACCAATCTTCATAATAACAATTTAGTTGTGCAGAAAAGCAAGAATGATGAGGACAATCGATGTAGATAAGAAGTAGACACAAAATCAAACCATGTGTGACAGGGTGTTAACGGTATTGACAGAAATCCTAGCATCTAAATATAGATAAAATGAAACCATGATAAAGTAGACACAAAATATGAAGTATGAACAACGAGCTAAAATATAACCTCAGAATATAGACCATTCACCAGTTGTAAAAGAGCTAAAATATAACCTCAGAATATAGACCATTCACCAGTTGTAAAAGTAAAATACTCTCTTTGGATAGAAACCCCACCAAAATAAAATAGATTCAACATTTTTTATCTTTTTAATTTGAATTGAAAGATCCTTGTGATGTACACACTGAAAATTCTATTTAATAGATTATTCATCTATTTGTATTCACTGGTTGGATTTTGTGTAAATACTATTTATATGGTGTGAAGTTATAGAATGTATTTGCAGCAATGTTGCAGCAAAAAATAGCCTACCTCCAACTCAAGTGCATTGCTTCCTGACTCCTTGCATTTTTGCAACTAGTCACACCTTCTATGCACATCCCGGCAAGCTCCTATTTGCAGTCATGCCCTAAAAATGTCGTGCAACTGTGTTATTCATAAAATATTTTGCCATTTCATAGGTTTCAAGGGTTTTAGCAGTTGGCGAGAGATTGATTTTTAGACACAATTTCTATCCAATTTAAATGCGAAAAAATAATTGAAAATGCAGTCAATAGTTTTTAAAAAGAAAGAAATTTTTGGGGAAAAAAATTGCCCACAGGACTGATTCGCAAAAAATTGGGTATATTCGCAATTTTTTGTAGATTTTTTCTTCTCTGGTTTATATCATCAAAAGGCTCTGGCATTACTAAAAAGTGAGCTTGTTTTTTTCAATGTTGACCACCAAGCATTGATATATTTGGTCAATAAGTTAGTTATCCATAGATAAGTGAGAAGGTAGTTGCTCCTAATCCAACAATTTACCTTCTAAAATCATTGTGAGATCAAGACAGCATCATGAGAGGTCAGGTGTAATCAACACCAACAAGTTAATATATGGGTTCAGAGGTGAGCAGTGAAAGTATAAGAAATTTCCTAGCAATAGGACAATTCTAAGTGATAAGAATAAAATCAAGCAAAAGGCAAATTGCAAAGTCAAGGATTATGCACCTTACTAAAGGGTTGTTTTTGAGATCGGAACGATGTAGTTCATTGATGCATCCTTCAGGCCATGTCTTCCATTTCTTCTTCTTTGCTTCAATACTTATAATTTCACAGTAGCTTTAATACATGTATCCAAATTTGTCGGTCTTTTGCAACATGTGAATGTGTAGAGTTTTTTAATTTGAATAAATGCAATGGATGTGATATTTTTTGTCCTTCCTTTGTTTTAGTTTGTAGATGTTATTACCTTTCACTTTCCTGCAACTGTGCCTATCTTTGGTTTTTGTTGACTATTGTATTTTATGCTTAAAATCCCTATGCAACTATTGAGGTCTTCCTTCTAGCACATCACCATATTATGCTTTATGTGCTTAGGTTTTCTAACCTTTTTCACCCCTAATCAAAAGAAGAAATAGCTGAAATGGAGGATCCAGCCATTAAATCCCAGAGGTCGCCTTGTGTGCCGGGTTTCCCTATATGTTGTGTTTCCCTATCAGAGTGTTTGCTTCTAAAACTCTAAATATGAACTTTGTGTTTCTATTTATATTTCACAATACAATTTCACGTATAGAGCATATCTATTGCATAGTCTGCATGCACACTACAATTTTTTGTTAGCAGTCAGGCATTCAGATAGCAATATTATCAGGCATACCTTATATTTATAAAGTTATTCATTATCATGCAAAAAACAAAGCTCAAACGGGGGATGGGGCAGGGCAAGGATGTGCCCATATAGCATGTTAAGGAAAATTAAAAAATGAAAGATGTGAAGAAAACATGGCTAAACTTATTAACACTATTAAATAGTCATACTCTTCCAATTGGCAATGCAATAAAAGAAACCCTGCTATGTTTACCTTGTGAAAAATAGAAGAAAACCTCAACTGATCACAAAACTAGGATTGATCGAAACTAGAAGAAAACCTACCATGTTTACATTAATGTTTGTCTAATATGATTCTTCATATGCTCTGATTTAGTTGCAATTGAACTACATAGGTTGTCTCACAACAACGGAACATCATATGGAAGGGAATTAAAATGTAATTTGCAATTTTTCCCCAAAAAATTATTCATGCCTTCAAACTTTCTTGTGGCCTTTGATTCCAAAACTAGACTGAATTAAAAAAAAATTGCATATTTGATCATAATGCCATGTTAGAAAGACTTTGCATGGAGTCGTGGACACATTGCACATCAGTCTTGGGTACAACTAAAGTTAAATGCAACTGGCATAAGACTAATATCAATGGTGGCATTTAACGCGTCAAATGGCATTTGACAAAAAAAGCAAGAAATAACATTGTTGGTTGCACATTATGCCCTACAGATGTCATTTCACGAAAAACAAGCTCTTCTTGCGATTTATGAGGGTAAGGCAAAAAAGACAAGAACTAGGATAGAAATAGATTATAATTCTACAGATGCTAGGAGAAATCATTTGGATGAGAAAGGTTGTTCACAAGAGTATTTCAAGGAATTTGGGTCAACACCTTCTTCTGCAGCGTGTGGCCAAACACATGTGGAGGAAACATTAATTCTTTCTTCGCACCTCGTACTACACCAGGATCACAAACTTCTTTGGAGAGTACCAAATGGAGGAAGAATATCCATGAATAAGAAAAGAAAGTGATCGCAAATTTCTAGTACTACTCTAGCTTGCCATTCCATGTTGTCAGGTCTCCATATTGGCAAGGTATGGTAGATGCTATTGCAGCTATGGGTCTTGGGTTCAAAGCCCATCTTATGAGACATTGAGGGTTGGTATGCTCAATGATGCAATCTAGGATATTAAGAATGTTGTTAATGAACATCAATTAGAGTGGGTAAAGACCAGTTGCACCATAATGTAAAATGGATGGACAAATAGGAGTCGAACCCTCATCAACTTCCTCATCTCTTTAGATATTGGCATGATATTTTTGAAATCCATGGATACATCGAATACAATCAAATCTTATTTGCATTGTTTGAGATGTTTGACCCGGTGGTCAAAAAAGTAGGGCCAAAAAATGTGCTTCAATTTATTACAAACAATGTTGTTACTTGTGTTGCTGCTAGGAGACTTTTAGTAGACGAATACCCCTCTATATTTTTTACCCTGTGTGCAAAACATTGCCTTGATCTAACCTTGGAAAACATGAATGGGTTAAGATGGTATTGCAAAAGGCTTGCATAGTTACCAAATTCATCTATAATCACATGAGGGTTTTGTGTATGATGCACTATTTCACATAGAGTAAGGCGCTAGTTGACCAAGGGTGACAAGATTTGCAACACACTTCTTTGTCACTACAAACTCTTTGCCAACGAAAAAATGAATTTGAAATGAATGTTTGTTTCAAACGAGTGGATGACTTTTGGCTTCACAAATCAAGCAGATGGCATAGCAGTGGTAGAGTACATTTATTCTACTAGTTTTTGGGATGTAGCTAAACAAGTTGTAGAATCTTCAAAGCCGCTAGTAAAAGTCTTGAGACTGGTGGATGGGGATAAATCCCCCATGGGATATTTGTATGAGGCCATGGATAGGGCCAAGGAGGTGATGAGGGGTAGGATGGAAAATAATGGGGACAGGTATATGCCATTATGGGACATAATTGATAGAAGATGAGATCGATAGATGCACTCTCCTTTCCATGTTGCAGGATACCATCTCAATCCAATGTTCTATAATTCTCATTCAAAGATGATGATGTTGAGGCCTAAGTTACCGGTTCGGGTTCGAGGATGGGTGCGGGTACGAGAACCCGATACGTGGGTATGTGAAAAAAAAATTTAGGGGTTTGTGTACATATGGGTATGTGTGTGTGTATATATATATATAAAAATATATATGTATTATATATACAAAAAATAAGAGAAATATACAAAATTGTAAAACTAAATCATTTCATAGTATGATACTTGATCATTAATCAATGCCAAATGCCAAAGATAAACATTAAATGCCAATTGATAGTTGAAAATATTCAAATAAGCCATATCAATGATATCATATACGTCTATGTTCACGATTCCAATGGAAATCATCACAATTATTGAATTACAAAAAGTAGTTCATGAAACATGATTCAATGTTCATTGTTCATCAATCATCAAAAGGATTATCAAAAAAATGAAAATAATCGTGACATGGATTTTCAGCGGCTTCAACTTCAAGATCATCATCAATTGAACCCAAAGTGGTTCCACTTGCACTAGATGCACCATGTAGTATGTCATCATTATCATCCACATCATCCATAGTGGCTCTAGCAAGATCCTGAATGGTTGCATCCAAGTCAGCAAACTCGGGTGCGACATCCCAAAGCTTTGCTGCCCCCTGCTTGTATTGAGGATCCTTATGTGACAAAAGACGCAAATTAGAATGAATATACACCAAGTCTTCAACTCTTTTTGCAGCCAACCGGTTATGCTTCACTAAATGGATAAAGGAGTATGTACTCCAATTCCGTTCAATGACAGAAGAGCTTGCAACCTGGAGAGAAAACCAACAAAATTAAAAATTAAAAATGCAAGATAAATTCAAGAATGTTAAGTGTTAAATTCTACAATACAAGTGGCAAAAAAAAAAAACTTACTTGTGAGAGGATTTTGATTGCAAGAGGTTGGAGGTACATATAATCTTGACCATGGAGGTACCACCATGTAATAGCATCCATTTTGTATTGGTCTTTGACAATAGAAGGGGTATAATTTTTTCTTGAAATAAACAATCCAAATTCTTTCATAACACTTTTCTGCACTTCTGGATCAGTGAAGAATCTACTAAATGCCCTCTTATACCCATTAGCAACTTCAAAATCTCTATATGGCGGTATTCCCCCTGGGATAGACAGTACTTCTATGGTATAGTACCTCGGAGATAGGGCATATGCAAGGAGGTGCAATGGTGTTGTCATCTTGTTCCAACGATGAAGAACAATTGCTTCCAACCTTTTGTAAAAGGTATCTTCAGCATCATTCTCTCTCTTTTGTATTTCCATTTTTATTTTCTCCAACATCATGTCCATGCTATTATAGACATCCCCCAAGCATGGTTCATCTGTATCAGCAAACCGAAGCATAGACATGATAGGTTCGGTGAACTCCAATACATAATTCACACAATCCCACCAATCATCATCCAAGATCAATGCCTTGACCTTTTGGGCCCTCTCTGAATTTGATTGCTTCCATATACCCCATTGGTTGCTAATAACCATTTGACTCAATGCCTCTTTCACCTTCACAAGTCGTCTCGAACAATTGTGTGAGATGCAAACTGGGTCTCAGCAACCTAAGAACATGTTAATAGTAAGTTAATAACACATTTAAATATGTAAATAACGCAAAAAAATATTTTATTCAATTATGTAAAACATGACATAAATGAAACTAAATAAATTAAATTTACCTTCAATAATTCCAATCTTGAAAATTTTCTGAAAATTGCTTGTGGCATATGGTGGTTTGTCACAAACATTTGGATCTCCTCAACCTCCTGGTATATTTCTTTCACCCACTCTATTCGGTTGCCAATTGCTTGCATCACCAAATTGAGGGAGTGTACAGTGCACGGTGTCCAAAAGATGTGCTCATATCTAGCCTCTACCAAAGCACCTATAGCCCTGCAAACTTTTGCATTGTCCGTAATTACTTGGACAACATTTTCATTACCCACCATCTCTATGGAGTCAATGAGAATCCTAGAAATGAACTTTGCATCTTTCACTTCACCTTCACAGTCAACCAGCCTCAAAAACATTTCCCCCTTGGGGGACACTACAATAACATTGATAATGGACGGTTTTTGCAATCTTTCCATCCATCGGAAACAATAGATACACCTGTTTCAATCCAAGAATCTCTAATTGGTTTCAATTGGGCCTCTATAGATTTCTTCTCTTTTTGCAATAAGGTGGTACGCACCTTTTCATACCCAGGACTTGTGAAACCAGGAGGTGCACTATTTATTGCTGACACCATGTCCCGCCAATATGGTGATCTCACCAAGTTGAATGGAAGACCATTGGCATAGAGGCAACGTGCAATTTTTTCTTCAGCAATATCTCTTGCCTCCATTTTAAATGCTCTCCCCAATGGACCTCTCTTGCAGGTGGTGATTTGTGGTTCTTCGTCTTCATCTTCCGTAGAGGGCATTGGCAAGAAGGGATGTTTGGAAGCCGTAACTGTCTAAGAGGGTAATGTCGTCGTTTTTTTCTTTCCGCAACTATAATACTTTGTTTTCCTTTTGCAATCAATTTGTCCGCATCTTCTTGTTCTTTTATAAATCCTGCTATTTGTACAGTAGGCAACCCCTTCTTATCTAGGCCCTTACACATATTAATCCCTTTACCACCAGGGCCCATAAAATGAAGTTTCACTCGGTAATAGGAGCTATTATATTATGCATTGCAAAAATTACACTTCCAAACAAACCCCCCACCTCCAAGAAGTTGTGAAATTCTTGTGGTATGTCTCCATAAAGGAGATCCTTTATCAATTTTGAATTTTTGACTTCCCTCCCCACCCATTGAACTTTGACTAATAGCCATTGTAGCAATCTATAAAAAAAAATGAAAAAAAAAAACATACTTGAAAAACTTCTTCACAAACTTGAAAAAATCCATCAAAAACTTGAAAAAAAACATCAAAGACTAAAGAATAGGGTTTAAATGCATAACTCAAACACTTAAATCTCTTTTGTGGAAGCTACTTGGCACTCCACAATCGACCTCCTTCGAATACAATCACCTCCCTTCAAAATGCCAAGATAGAGAGAAAATATGGTGAGAGCAAAATGAAAGGTAAAAATGAAATGTATGTGTGTTTGAAGGGCCTCGTATTGGACCGTTTTAGGGTTAGGAGGAAAAAAAAAAATTTAAAAACGTTTTTTAATCAAGTTTGGGCCCACATTTTTTGACTTGGCCCATGGGTTCGCCCGAGTTCGTGCTGGGTGCGCGCAAGGTGCGCCCAGCACTGTGGGTTCGCACGAGTGCGCGGGTGCGCAAGTGTGCGCAACCTGGCGAATCCACAGTGTTGGGCTCGCGCCCTGCACATACCCGCAGACGAACCCGAACCGGGTTCGGGGCCTACGAGTACAAACCCTACATCTTAGGTTGAGGCCACACAGGGCTTGTTCATATGCATGGAAAAAATGTTTCCTTCCTCAAAAACATTGCAAGGCAGCTATTGCAAATTTGCCATTGTAGAAGCAAGCAAGGGGTTTTCTCTCATCTAAGGCTATCGTGGAAGGCAGGAAGACCTTCAAACCAACTAGACTCAATAAAATTTTGACAATCTCTATTTTGTGGACATGTACATTAAATGTGTTAAGATTTTAAGATATTCTTACATGATATCATCTCCAAATAATGTGTTTTTTCGTGCAATGGTGGGTTTTTTTTTGTTACGAAACCAAAAATCTTGGATGGCGAGATACATTTTGAGCTAGCCATGCAATTCATCCGCTTGTGAGTATACTTGGAGTGTTGTTGAACACATACTTTCCAAGAAATGCAACCATCCAACACAACAATGATGAATAACTTGGTGTTTGCTAACCACAACCTCTACTTGAAGCTAAAGAAAGTTCAAGGTTAGACTTTTAATATACTTGCAATCACAATTGTAATTGTATTGATTATGTTATTCACTTGTAAGGCCAAGACTAATTTCTACATAAACAAAATCAAGCACTATTGAGGATGATGATGATGAGCCAATTGACCTTGATGAGATTGATCCAGAGTCTGAGTGGATTGTTGATGATGATGACTTTCTTGAGCCTAAATATTTTGACATTTTAACTAAGGCCAACTTGGATACTCATGAGATTGAACGACTTAGGAGAGGCTTTGACCCAAGAGCTTCATCATCAGAACCTGTAGCCCTCTAGCATAGCTCTATTTGTGGTAGCAAGAGTCATTGGCCATGTTTGATTTTTTAAAACTTTCTACTTAGTTTATAGGTTGACTTTGTACAAACTATATTGTAATTGAAATTTTGTCAACTATTAGCCTCTAGTTATTATTTATGCACTGTGTAGTATGCTTTGTACAATGTAATGTAATCAGCAATATGAATATAAACAACAAAAATCTATTTTCTACAATTCATCGGTTAAACTCTCTAGTGTATTTGCTCTCTATATCTCTATGCTATGGAAATGCCTTTCAGTTTAAAAAACTAGTTTTTGTCTCTTTTTCTACAATTTTTTATGTTTTTTTTTAAATCCAATTTTATCCCCATTTTTTCAAAAAATCTTATGCTCTTGGTTTGCCGATTTTTACCCCAAGATATTTTTGCTGCTATGGGTCCAATCAAAGGTCTTCAAGTTATTTTTCAGTTTTTTTAATATTTTTTAGTGGAGAAGAGCGTAAGAGTAATATATACATTTAAATACGGTAAAGAACTATTTAGGAAGGAGACCACTACTATCACCTCTATGAAATTGTAGAGAAAATTATTTAAGACACACGAGGCCAATCAAGAAAGCATATTTCAATAAGATTTTGAAGATTTTGAAGCAAAGGAGACTACATGATCCCAACAATAAGAAGGGGAAGCATTCTTGTCTCAGCATGCCAATCACTTGTCCATGAATAAGTTAGTTATTCTAAAAAAGAATTAATTGACATGTCTGGATAATTTTAGGTGTGTTAACAATTTCATCCCAATTTTGGATAAGCAGATTGAAATCCAAACATGTATTACCAAACTATTTGACCATGTTGGAAAAGCATATTTTGAACCCAAGGAAAGTAAAATGAAATAATCTGTAAACAAAATCTCCACTTAGAGTACAAGCACCACTGCTTTTTTAGAATTCCCATAAGAAGACTAAACTACACTTGCAATGCAAACCATTTGATATTCAGTGTAATCTTTTCTTTCCAAGGCAGTCCCAGAAAGCACCTCAGTCCACTTGCCATTATAGTAAACAAAGTTGCTTTCCAATCCCAGGGCACATCCCAACGTTCTAAAATGGGCCAATCCAGCTTTCTAATACCCTGCAAAAGAGGTGCAATCAGCTAGAACACAAATTGTCACCACCAAGAGGCATAGTAGAATATGTCATACCTTGTACAGCTTTAATGAGAAACTTTTAATCCTGTGAACTTGAACCTTGCAGGCACTCAATGTTTATCCAATTTCAACAGTAGATTAATTTATGAATCCTAGTAAATATAGATGTCAAAGCATACAACTGGGACATAAATTGATAAGTTACACAGTACATGATAGATGGCATTCAATAAATTACCCACATTATGCAATTTGAGGAGGTCTATGTATGTAACAATCTATTCTATATTTTTACACCTTTCTGACCTTGGAAAGTGTTTAATAAATGTTAATGCATTGCCTCTAGAGCTACCGTCATTTTGGTTTATAAAAAAACTGTTGCTAGCCCCTATTCCAAAGATTGATTAGGCTAGAAACACAAAACACAATACAAGAATCTGATATTTTAAAGTCTCTCAAGTATTGCAATGATGCACTAACTATTTTGATTTCTGCCATTGTTTTGGCACATGTATAATAGAAACTATTCTTTTGGTTTCGGAAGTGTAGAAGCATAAGCTTTTACAATATAACACAATACAAATTGCATCTAGCAAAGGAACAAAAGGCACAAATTCATGTTGCTCAGGCACAATAGAGCCTCTAATGCCATGGCTGAAGCTAGAGGAATTGTGAACCCCTGTTAATAATTACAGTCAAATTGTTGTCTAAGGCAGAGGGTACAAAGAGTGAGTCTTCCATGTTTTTGGAACCTGCGGTGATCTTAGATACCCATGTGAGGAAACTTCGCACTCGCACCATCAAGGAGATTTTGGTGCAAAGACAAAGAATGCAGCCTAAAGTCGCAATGTGGGAGCCAGTAACCATTTTATCACATTTTCTACATCTCAAGCTTTGAGGACAAATCTTGTTTGAAGAGGGGCAAGGTGAAGAACCTCCTTTCTCATGCATGTATCTTGTATTATTAAATAAAGGCTTGGGTGCGTATACTTTGTAGTTACCTTGTTAGTTAGTTAGAATAAAATATTTATCCCACATGCATGGGAGAGTGGTAATTGTCTTTAGTTTTTATCTATGTATAGTCCTATTTAGGCAAGAGAAGAGCATCTTCCAAATTGTAATTGAAGTCTATCCCCTATTGGGATAATCATCCCCCTAAATTGGCAGCACAAACTTAATATACAAGCATTCTCTTGCTCTTATTTTCTATGTATATCTATGTATTGTTATTATTTTCTTTGCAGGTCCCTTGAAAACTTTGGCTGGAATCTTTAGAGAGCCCATTTGCCACTTGTTCAATTGCTCTTGACACCCTATGGAAGTTGAAGGGTCACAATCTCTCATAAGGGCATTTGGGATGGTGGGCCACTTGCCTATTGTTTATTTAATTTGCATGTTAGACCTTTATTTGCATGTCTTTGACCCTAATTGAGGCACTCATTTGTGGAGTTACTTTGAGGAGAGTATCTCACATGCCATGTGTTAGTTGTGTTGACTAGGAGGTTACACTTGACTTCCTGACTTGCAATTAATCCTTGTTGAGTAGCGCCATATTTGGGAAGAGCTACAAGTCAACTCCTTGAATTGATTCCTTGACCACCTTGGAAGAATGGTGCCGCATGCGAAGAGAAAAGCATTCACAAGTTACATTCTTGACCAGTTGACTAGAATCTTTATGCTAGGCACCAAATGTAAACAAATTATAAAGGGATGAATGGAGAACGAGTTTGGGTTGGCTCCCATTGTTTTTCCAGCAGGTTGAACGTGGGAGAAGGCCTTCAAAGAGTTCTTTTGCAAGCTGGGAGCTCAAGGGTGGAAATTTGAAGGTGTTGGTTGAAGACGATGCATTTTTGCTAAAGAAGTTTCCGTGTCTAGTTTCTTATGTACTGTTGAAATACCATGGGTTGGGATTTACAATTTGAGTCTTGTTGTAGATGTTGTAATCTGTTGCAGATATGTTATGTAATGGGAAATGCTGTTCAAATTATCCCATGTAACATTGATGTAATCATGTTTCATTGCTATGATACAAATCAGCACTTTTCTTCATGAGTGGTGTTCACAATTTGCCCATAAAAATCTGCAAGTTAAGAGAATGTGAAATCTGATTGGTTTCTGAGCCTGTTGAAAAATCAGTAATCAAAGACATTAAAATTCTCCAAAATCTGTGCAAGATTTGAGTTGCCAATGTTATGTTTTTATTGACTGGTCTGTTGCAGTTTATGTCCAGAATTATGTAGCATGAGCAGGCCTTCAATTTCAATCTGTTGAGTGTTGCAGGAACATATTTAAACTTATTGTTGGGTATTGTGAAGTCTTGCAACAAGGGAAGGGACACCATTCACTGGGTTCCCTAACCTTGACTACATCAACACACCTTACTGTTATTATGTCCACATAGCAGTTTGAATGGACTCTAATCTCCCACTAAATTTTGATGAAATTTTGGAGAGAAATTATGTTTACTATATTGTTTTTATGTTATTATTCTCCAACACAGCCAAAAAAAAAAATGGGAATTTCATAGCACTGTAATACACCAAGCACTGATATATATAATGTTTGACAAAAGAGACTGATTTTTACTCAGATCTTATGACAACAGATGTAAAATCTCACAGCAGTGTTAATTAACAATATAAGTTCACCAGTATATGACTCTGCATATAAGATAACTGTAGGATGGTATCCAGAATATAAGTAGCACAAGAGAAATGGCGCAAGGCGATACACACCCCAAACTGAGTGGAAATCAAACAAAGATGATAATTGTGTAATGATATCAATTACATTTACAGCAAATAATCGACTGCAAGAACTCAGCACTAGATCAATCACCAATACTATGCTGATACGAAACTCACAGGAAGTATATTGAATAAACTCACTGTCATAACTTTCGACTCTCCAAATGATCTATACAGCCAGATATCATAGTCTCTCAGGCATAATGATGATGCATGATTTACAACCAGCTGAACAGAGACAAGGCACCTTATGGAGACGTCGCAGCCAGGGGATCCGAAGCACCCATTGATAGGCGATATGGCAATGAGTATGGCGCCCTTACAGTGGCGCCCGTCCCAACCTCCAGAATTGATTGTGCATTTATACAATAATCAGTATGAGATTGGGTGATGTCGCAAGCAATACAATGAACTCACAGTGATGGGCAATCATGAGCATGACGTGGTAGAATGCCGATACCAACAAGAGTGATAAGAAATTCAATCAATGGCTGATCAAATGATAATAGCGACTATACTGCTCAAGTTGATGAATGTGTTTGGGCTGGAATTTCTTGACGACTTGAAAGCCTGGCAGATCATATGCCCGAGCTGGTAAGAATTAGATATGCGATATGGGGTGGGGTCCTGAAAGTGGCGCCCTCTCTCAAACCTTCAAATGCTTAGGATGACAGCGTGTGAGTGATGCAACTACTGATTCAGTGGTGCCTTGGGTTTGTTGCGGCCTTGGATCCTCCTAACATCCCTCGGGATGTAGTCGTATATGAACTATGGCATGGCACGAGCCAAAGGCTCCGCCACATGCCAACTCGCCACCCTCAAGCAATGACGGTTGATTGGCTCCTTCAAACCTGCAAAGACTAAGCATCAAGGGAAATCGTAGTGGGAATGAATGAGCAGAACACCGTAGCAAGGAAGGGGTTTTCGTCCCTTACCTTGGCGCTAAGCTGCAGGGGTTTCCATCCCTAACAGGTTCGCAAGACAATGTTCCAACTCCAGATGATTTTCTCAAACAAAAATAATTGAATATATATATGTTACTAATAGCGCCTTCCCAACTGGGTCGGCCAGGAACAAGATTAAATATTATTATTTAAAAAATCGTTAAATATTGAATATATATATGTTACTAATAGCGCCTTCCCAACTGGGTCGGCCAGGACCAAGATTAAATATTATTATTTAAAAAATCATTAAATATTATTATTATTTAAAAAATCGTTAAATATTATTATTTTATTATTTAATATTTTAAATATAACTATTTTGGTGTTGAAAAACACCATTCTCCCACCAAGATTTGAAATCAGGCCCCGGGTGGAATTGGGGAAATGACACAGCTCTACTAGAAAAAGGTTCCCAAATTTTATCAGCAACACAGAAGTTTTAGGTACCAAACAAATGAGACTGTAGCATTAAAATTTAATAAAATTCTATTAGTTTTAATTGCTCCTAATAATGGCCTGATAAGGGGATCAAAGTAGTGAGAAGTAATGATGATGAGTGGGATGTATGTGGTGAAATAAATACTTAAGATGCAAAATGACAAAAGACAATTGTTTTGGCTGCAGTTGGTTTTGATTATTATTAATGATGTTGGAGCATCCCATGATGTAAGAATAATCTTTCATCACCCCAAAACATATTTTTTTACTATGTTTACATGTTTTCAATAACATTCCAAACATCATCCAAACAACACAATTCCTACCACATTTCATTGCAATTGCACATTTCAACTTGTTGGTGGGAACACACATTCTACTAAGAGCTGACGTCTCATTGTAATAACCACCCTAGATTTTTTATTTTTGCCAACGAAAATCACAACATGAACTTACAAATGAGTGGTACTTTGCTGTCAATAAGTTTAAATATAAATTTTCAATGTTCTTAACAGCTGTTACAAAGGTTTTGATGGATAATCATTCAAAATGAGCATCATTACATGAAATAGACACACATATAAAACACCTCATAAACAGAGTTGGAAGTGACTGTTGCAGGTCTGATTATGAGCCAATGTATCTCTGTTACAGTCAGGGCAGCAAGGAATAACACCTAACAAGTCTCCAAACTTGATAGCAACTCACTCCCAAGTGCCTACCACAAAACCACACCATAAACTTCAATCCAAACGTCCTCCAAACTCTCCAAAATAGAAGCCAACAGGTCTAATATGCTTATTTGAGATATAGCAGCTATGGAAATGACTGTTGCAGGCCCAAACAATAAGAAGGAACCTTCAGTAACGCCTTCCCACCTCATCAAAGACACCTCCAACAGGCCACCAAACACTAAACACCCACCCAGCACCTTTTCTGAGAGGCTGGAATCATGACAGCAGGTCTGTAATGCGCAGGAAACACTATATCAGACCAATCAGCAAGAAGAACTCGCCCAGCTAGCTTCCGATTTCATAGTCAATCACACCTCAAGCTGGGAAAGGGCAGATTTACACCCAATAACACCTGTACTATCTCTCCCAAAGCTATGTAGCCCTGTCAAAGAGGTTGCAGGTCTGAAATATAGTCAACAGCAGTCACATTTGCAGGCATAATGGACTATATGGCTCCCAATGTCACTTCAAAAACCAAAAAGTACACCTCAAAACTGTTTTAAACCCCTTCCACAAGCCTTGGCGCCACTGACCAGCAAGAACAACCTCCAAACACTGAGCAATTTGTCCTTGAAGTCTCACTCCCAGCTGAGGATGAGAAGTACAGCCTGTGCAATGGTACGACCTCTTTCAATAAATTCATATCAGCTGTAAACCCTTCAAAAAAAAACCCTTAATCAATTCGCCCAGCCATGAGGAAATTAACCCAAACAAGCTTTGATAATTGTGTCCCTTTTTAACAACCTCACAGGCATGAGATGACAGTATGGCTTTGCTAGGGCATCACTAGAAACACATCTCAAAATACTTTGAAAATCTTCATTTCTTGAAACCCCAGTTTGCAAACTCTGTGGAAACAATGATGATTCTTGAGTAGAACCACACCAACCAGCTAGGGATTGTCTTTCAAATCTGAAACCAGTAATCAAATGAGGGTTTTCGTCCTCAATCGATCGTTGGAAGAACTCGTAGGTTCAATCCGGCAATACTCTTCAACATATATCAGAAATGAGAACCCCAAACCTCCTTTTATAGTTTATTTGTTATTTTTCCAAATAATGTTTTTTGCTTTTTCCCCAAAAACAATTTTTTGCTTTTTTATTGTTTTTTAAAATACCTTTAGATTTTTTTTGAAAAAAAAACATTTTTTTGTTTTTTTCACAGTAAATAATTCATTACATGCAAAAGTCACTTTAATAAAATATAACACTTAGCAAACATTTTAACATTTAATATTATAAGCTTAAGTGTATATTTTAAATACTCCAACCGAGTTGCAAAAAACATTGCCAAGGATTTGAAATCAAATTCTGATCATGTCAAGATGTAACTGAAGTTGGGGGATGATGACAAGTGCCAACTCAAAGACCTACTAAAAATAGACGTGCTCTCCAAGAAGTCTGGAGAACACCCTAGGAGGCCAAAAACACTTTTGAAATCATCACTGTGATCAAAACACCCACTGAGCTCAATGCCAACAACCAAAACCAAGAAAGACTGAAATTATGCTCTCCAAGAACTTTGGAGTTCTCCCCAACTCACCTAGAAACTTACAGGAAAACTCGGAAACTAGCCAAAGTCTTACCAAACAATATGGCTAATAATGGGGACATTACACTCATCCAATTCCAAGAGATTCTAATCACCAAAAACGCATATTTCAATTCCAAAAATAATATTGAGCATAACAAGATAACATCCAATTTCACTATTCAAAGCTTGCAACACCTTTTCAAAGTTGGCGGCAACAAAGAGACATATTTCCAAACTCATTGGACCTAGGAGAGCTTATGGTATGAACCGCATCAAGATTCTTCAAACCATCATTGCCACATTCATTCTATAAGATTCCTTCCACACTTTTGGCTTGGCCAACTACATGTTACACTTGGCATCGAGCTTTATAAGCATCACTCTTGATCATTTGAAAGTAGCAAAGCTTTTAGTTCTTCATTTCAATGCTGAATTCAAGAGTGATTAAAGTACTGCATTCGAATATCATTTGAGAATCTTATAACTAACACATAGTTATGCCCTTATTACTTTGAAGGCTAAGGCCTCGTATTGTAAGCCCTTGCCACAAACTATAATTCATCTATGAATGTGAATCAATAAGGATCATTTTGCTATTATAATTGTTTCATTGAGTTCTGCTATTTGTTTGTTCATTTGGCTACATGGTTGGATAATGGTGCAGTCAAAGATCAAGAACCCACTTAAGAGCAATCAATCATTGCAGCCTTCACAAATCACACACCTCAACACACAAATGGAAACAACAATGCAACTATTAAGAGTTTTATTAACCTCTTGAAGCTTATTACAGCTTGCTTACATAAATCATTATGCTACAGCAACACTTCATTTAGCTTGTTTCCCAACTCACTCAATGAGGCTTTCAACATAGCCTACATTCTTAATACAACACCCCCTTCAAACTATGGGTTTTATCTTTTCCCAATACTCTATAATGTCCCCTTCTCAGGCCTAGTTAGTTCAATGACCATTAGCCTATTTTTTGAGTTCCCGTGAATAAGTGGTATGGCAAGGAGACTCTAAAGTTCTTGGAGGGCACAGTTGCAAAGTTACAAGGTTTCTATTGATGGCAATGAGCTCAGTGGGCAATACTAGTTTGAATGACACTCTCCGTAGTGTTTTTGGACTTTTTGAGTGTTCTCCAAACTTCTTGGAGAGCACGTCTATTTTTAGTAAGTCACCAAATTGTCTTTAATCATCCATCCAATGCCTCAGTATCATGTTGGCGCAATCAGAATTGGATTCCAATATATTTCAAGATTTTTTGTAACTTGGGGTAAAATATTTTAATATTTCACTTGAGTTTATAATGTTTGATTATTATTTTCACAACTCAAGTGTAATGACTTTTCGAAAAGGTAAATTGGGTCTCCAAGTTGGACGCCTAGGAGAAATAAGGAACCTCTACTTTTGAAAATGAATATTATTATTTTAAAAAGGCATTTGAGGGAAAAGTGAATTATTTTATTATTTCAAATTGAGGAATTTCCTTCCAAAAGTTATATAAGGAGGCGTTGGGAGCTCATTTGGGATATGTTGATGTTTGATAACCAAGTGTTGTCGGATTGTATCTAGATTCACCAAGTCTTTGAGGACGGTAACCCTCAAGGGTTATTCTAGTTTCGAAATTGAGATATATTCCCTAGCCGGACTAGTGTGGTTCCATTCTGGGATCACCATTGGAGCTGATTGTGAGGTTTCAGCTTTGGGCTTTCTATTATGGATTACTTTGATGTGTTCTAACTTCTAGTATTGCTAGTGTGTGGTTGAGTTTGTTTTCAGTTGCAGATTGAAGTGTGAAGATTCATAGTGTTTTTCTTGCTGCTGGTCATACCTGTGCAAGTACAAGGTCGTACCCCTTGTCATGCTTGGGCAGATTGAGATGGTTTTTTGGTTGTGGGTTTTTGGCTGAAGGTCTTCCTATGCTAGGTGACCAAGAAGAGGGAAGTTTGCAGTTGTGAAATGAAGTGCTGAAATTTCTATGTGTAAATCACCCCATATGCAAGCCGTACTTCTCTAGAGGGAGGCATGTTGGCTCCTAGGGGGGACCACCCCTCATTTCCAGTCTCTTTGAGCCTTAGGGGTGGTGCCTAGACCTCACTAGGCCATTGCTATCAGTTTTGGGATGCACTTTGCTGTTTGTAGGAGTTTCTAGGGAGGCATGCCAATTGTATACCTGCTGCAACAGTGTTTCAGACCTGCTGCAGTTGTGTTTCAGACTTGTTTCAGACTTCATTTGGTCACATTCTTGAGGTATAATTGCTATTGCATTGCTTGGGTATCTTGTTTCCAGAGTTGGGGTTCATTTGGGGGTTTTTAATCAGTTTCATATCACTTTACAATTGTAGCAGCAATTATATATTGTTCTGGACAGAATTGTAAATGAGATAATAATGTAACACTGTGTAGTAGTACCACTATGAGTTGCTCTTGATGATTTGTTGCTACTAGCCCACTGCATAAGTGGTTTTCTTTGCTTACCCCACTGTATAAGTGGCTATTGTACTCACCCCACTGTACAAGTGGTTTTCTGGCACTCACTCACCATTGAAAAGTGGAAGAGTTGTTTACATATTGTTTTTATAGTTAGCTTTCCCACTACAAAGTGGATTGGCTCAATTTACCCCACTAAACAAGTGGTTATCATTATCAGCAATTTAGTTTTCTATTGTAATCCTTACACCGTATTCTCTCACCTCGCCCACACTGGGAACTTGGTGATCAGAAAGTGGAAGGAAGTTGCTTAGCTTTACTCTCTATTTTGGAGCTAACAAGTTTAAATTTCAAAAAAAAAAAGTTATGGGTGTTTATTACATCATTATGCTACAGCAACACTTCATGTAGCTTGTTTCCCAATTCACTCAATGAGGCTTTCAACATAGCCTACATTCTTAATACAACACCCCTTCAAACTATGCGTTTTATCTTTTTCTCAATGCTTTGTTATACAAAGTTACTTTCCTTCTTCTTTATCTAGTTCTTTACAAGTGCCTAAGACTTCTCCCTACTAACAGAAATGTAATTCCTTGCTCTCTCCAACTTACTCTCTAACATCCAAGAGTCAACAATGATAATTCTATTTTATTTTATTTTATTAGTCTTTTTGTTGGCAGATGGTCAGCACTCCACTCGGGATTCATGACATGGCTTAACTGCCTCCTGTGGATCTATTAACTCTGGCGGTTGTATCAAGCATTAACAAATCGATCTTTTAATGCAACGGCAACCATGGGGCCAACAATTGGTATCAGAGCCAAAGGTGTCGGGTTCAAATCCCCTCAGGTGACGCTGAGGGGGAGATTGTTGGCAGATGGTCAGTGCTCCCCTCGGGATTCATGACATGGCTTAACCGCCTCCTGTGGATCTATTAACTCTGGCAGTTGTATCAGGCATTAACAGATCGATCTTTTGGTGCAACGGAAACTATGGGGCCAACACTTTTGTCAAAGGATCTTCCTTCTTTTTCTAGAGCCCTCCCCACGTCCAAGAGTCCTCCACCATCCCTCTATATTGTTCCCATCATAAGTATTTTATCTTCCTGTCGCTTTCAAAAGTCGTGAATAGCAATTGGCTGAGAAAATAAAATGTTACAACTCCTGATGCAAACCTAGATAGAGAATAGACATGCAGGCAAAGGATGGTAACTACTGTCCAAATCAGAGAATTGATCCATGGAAACTTTGATTGTTGCTAGCAAAAGATTACTAAACAAACCAAGAAAACTGCTAAGGTCATCATTGTCACAAGGAAGACTGGTGGCCAATGAAATGGCCACGCCAAACTACATTATGCCTTCTGCCAGCCAAAAATCAATCACCATGATGAGGAAAAAAAATCAGCCAAGAAAAATAGAAGAATGTTCCCCATGAAGCCATGCTACCAAAGAGATGAATCATTCAATCACTAGATGTAACCCATTGCAAAATCAAAGAGTTAATTGACCAAAAGAAATCTTTTAATCACTACCACAAAAGCATTCCATGCAGCCAAAAGTAATAGATGCCACGAGAATAATAATTATCCATGTAAGAAAGAAAAGACTGATCCCCAGGAGAAGTTGAATCCTTTCACACAAACCAAAAAATAAAATCACACCAAAGAAAGGCAAAAAGAATTCATGCTATAAAAGGAAATCTCGAACAGCAAAAGAAAACCCTCACAACCAACAAAAAATGCCCAAAATATAAGGCATGACCTCAAGATTAGTTGCCACATGTCAGAAAAGACTGCAAAAAGCTCTCCACATCAACTTAGATTAATATGGCAATACAGATGGAAGGATTAGATCAATAATCACTAACTCCAAGATCAGAACGACTATGACAGTTGGCAGATGAAGTAGGAATTTAAAATATAACCTTTATTCAATTATATTGCCAAAAACAATAATAATCAATAATATGGTTAACACCAAATGTGACTAAACTTAAATAGCAGAAATAACCTTTTGTTTAATTCCTGTCACCACTTAATACCAAGGTTAAACATAGAAATGTAGACCTCTTGAAGCAGAATAACACACAATCCTCTTGTAGTAGTTCAAATAAAATCATCCAAAAGCAGCTTATAAATGCAATAAAACTATCATGTAGCATCATGAAAATGATCTAAAACAACCTAAAGGCATTTTGCGGCACAGCTACAAGTCTAATGCCCATTTGCAACATTGAAACCTTTCTGAAGCACAATGACAAAGCTACAAAGCATCAAAAATGCACCAAAACTGAAAAAGAAACCTGAAATATTTAGTGACTCGAGATTGTCTATAAGCCTGGATGCTCCTACATCAAAGGAGGCTCCATGAGAAATGAGAAATGAGAAATGAGAAATGAGAGGGGGTTGATTTGAAAGACGGGCTACAGAATGATGATTCCCAAATGAGGGTTGGCTAGTCTGATCTGGCTTTTGCTTCTCAAAAGGAAATTTTTTTATTTTCCTCCTTAGGAGATTCCCCCTGTTCATTTTTGTTTGGTTATTTATCATCAGTTTCTTTTGATGTCTGATCTGATGCCTTTTTATTTTTTACATTTTTAAATAATATATTAAAGATTGTATAAATTGTTTTAAAACTGATCTAAAAGATATCATATATCGAATTCAAATCCGATATCCGATTCAAATCAGATATCCGATCTAAATCAGATATCCGATCTAAATCAGATATCCGATCTAAATCAGATATCCGATTTGAATCTGATATCTGATATTCTGACATTAAATTTAATGCCTTGGTATTATGCTCGATATTAGGCTCGGGATTTGGTTCGGACCTACCAATCCTAAAAGTCAACACGTAAAACGTGTTTAACAACTTACCTAGCTCGATATAAGAGTGTCAACCCGAGGATCGCAGCTTGAGAGAAGTGTTGTGGCAATATACTTAAGAGAGGAAAGTAGTGAATTAAGGGAGTGGATGCAGCTAAAACACACGTAAATTTCCTACTGAAAAATCCGGTTCAACTTTCCTACTATTTTGCCCAGTTCATAGGAACCATTTCTCCATGCCTCATGTACCCCTTCCTGGTCCAAGAAATTTTGTAACCTGGGACAGTGGTAGTCCATTATAGCCTCCCACTCCTCTCGATGCCTGGCTTGCCATACTCACTAACATAGGAAATTGATCAGATGAAACCACATGTATCCATATTGGATCCCCTTTTTAAGAACCGGTAGCCCATACACCACACATTGGTAACCTTGTGCAGAATCTTACAGAGGAGTACTGAGGCTCCTGCAAAAATAATAATTCCTATTTAAATTCAATTCATAATAAATTACATAAAATTGCTTCAAAATACATCAATTTATCTTATGGTTTCATGTTTTGTGTATCTGATTATGAAGAACAAACCTTTAAAATTTCAAGTAAATTTTTATTTGAACCAATATGCTCTCTTCATAATGGATGATGTAAATTCATTTCTAGAGATTCTTCCCATTAGCTGATGAAATAGCCCTACTCAGACCTTCTACCATAAGAATGAAAAGGAAAGGATAAAGGAGATCACCTTGCCTCACCTCTTGTGTGGAAGAGAAAAATCCAACTTGTGTGGTAGCTAGAGAAGCAGTGTGGCTTCGGAAGCTCCTTGCAGGATTGTTTGGACAATCGATGGAGCCGACTATCATTCATTGTGATAATCAAAGTTGTGTGAAGCTTTCTGTCAAGGCGCACCCTCCCAAGCAGCCCGAGAGTTAGACAGAGGCTCCCAAGATATCTCTTTACTGGGGGCGGATTTGGACGAATCTGGATCGGCTACCAGTGCCGATCACTTCCCGAGATGCGTCCAAAACATAATTTTTTCCCTTGGGTATGGGTACAGGAATATATATGTATGTATGTATCATGTATGTATATATATATACACATATAACATATATACATACATACATATACCAGGGTTACACGGGGACGCATCCCAAATGATATTCATGCATTGGTCTTGAAATGTCATCAAACTGAGACTAGTCATTGTTATATAGTATCAAAGTTTCATTGATACTATTGGTCAGTATGATTTCTAATGTGAATTGATTAAATATTGATAACATATATATTCATAGGGTCCAATCATTATGTTTGACAGTGTATTGGCAATTTAATTAGAGGAGGTGATAGACTTAATCAAATAAATAGTGATTCATTAGATTAAGGGATAGAAATACGATGGAATGTTAAGAGTGTGATTTAAGAGGAAATGTTATTAGTAAGTGTGTCAACCTGAAAAAGTACTATCAAAACATGGCACATGGACTAGTTAAACTAATTAATATTAAATCATTTACTTTTTCCAAGGAAATAAAAAAATAATATCATTTAACATATTAATTATACTTACAAATGTATAGATCAAGGCGCCGGTGGATGGACTGTGTGACAAGTCCAGAGAGATGGGACCGACAAACAAGTACCCTACCTCTGTCAAAAATGAATTATTGCTGTTAGTGTTGTTCTAGTACGATCCTTACAATATTTCTTGGAGATTGTGTCATTTGTTTCCTTATTCAGGCTGTCTGCTTGTTATCTTATGTTTTTTCATAGACTACTCTGAAGAAATAAGGTTTTATGCCCACATGGTATAAAATTCTTGTTGCTGGATCTGGCTTTGACTGCTTCCACAATAGATATGTTCTTTCTTTCAACAACACCGTTCTGTTGAGGATTCTAAAGAACGCTGAACTCCCTCTTAATCCCAGCTTCAATGCAAAAGTTACGAAAGCTCTATCAATAAGAAAGATAGGAAACTCTAGCACAAGAAGAGAATCAGATTGAAGAGATGGAAGGTGACTTCATACACCAAAGTGTTGAAATAAAACAGTAAAAACTCTGCAGTTTGAAGGGGGTATTGTAATCAGAATGTAGGCTATGTTGAAAGCCTCATTGAATGAGTAAAGGAAGCAGGCTACAAGAAGTGTTGTTGTAGCATACAAAGTTTGAAGACTCTCCGAGTACTCTGCAAGACTCTTCAAACTCCTGAGTCTCTAAGTCGGCCGAACCGAGTAGACCAGACTCCTGCGCTGAGTCTGGCCGAGTCTTGGAGAGTACTCAGCCGAGTCCTACTCCAAGACTCCCGAGTATTAGGCTCAAACTCCCGAGTCCTAAGCTCAAACTCTTCTAGTGCCTGAACATAATAGACATAGTGGCTGAAATTTCAAATTTTGAGAGTTTGATGATCATATGATGTGTAATGTTTGAATTATGACAAATTGATAGTCAAATTATACTTTTATGTTTTCTAAATGCCTTTATTTCTTTTCTTTTGTGTGTAATTATGAGGTTTTCTTTTAGCCGAATTTTTTGCCGACTCCATGCCCAAGTTCCAAGTCCAAGTAAAAATTTTGGGCTGCCAAGTCAAGTCCAAGTCTGATTCCTAAAACTATAGTAGCATAAAATATTATTTAAGCAAACTGATATAAGCTTTAGGGGATTAGTTAGATTCTGCATTCTGTTTTGTTGTTTCCATTTGTGTATGGAAGTGTGTGTTTGAGTGTTAAGGCTGGAAGGATTGACTTCCCTTAAGTGGATTCTCAGTCCCTGACTGGACTAGATAATTTTTCACTAGATCCTATGTCCATAACTGCATCAATTAAAGCCTCTCATGCCTTTCTAGTAATCATTGTGTCATCAATGATATTTCGAGAAGCTAGCCTGAGATCTTTGGAAGTAAAACAGAAGTCTGGACTACCTGCAGCTATGGCCTCTTTGTCTGGCAGCATAGGTAGGGAAAGAAGATATCAAGACTGCAAGGAGTCGATTCCCAAAGGAAAGAAGTAGCAAAGAAAGGAATAGGAGATTAGTTCTATGGTGATCAATAACTTCACAGAGTATCTTTAAAAGGAAATTTTGAGCCTGGACCCGCACACCTAGATTCTGAGGATCTGGGAATTGGCTAAAGAGATAGATGGGGCACTGTGCATGGGGATATGGGAACCCATCGCTAAACTACTACTAGACACAGGGCAGTTAATGGGAAGAAAAAATGTATTTGACACAGCTCAAGCTCCTAGTTGTGCTTCCATGTTGTCATACGCTACTAGCACCTATCTTCTGCAGAAAGCTAGGTCGAGGCTTTCTTTGATTGCTACTTAGAGCACTTCCACATCTTAAAGGAGCGGCAAGAGCATATGCACAGAGCCCTGGAGGATTGCCAAGGTAATGAAGATAAACATGTGTCTTGATGCTAAATTGGATAATTTTGCCTGCTATGAGAATGAGAATGAGGAGGTGACTGAAATCTCTCCTCCTACTAAATTTGAGAAATGAAGAAAAATGTAAGGAAGTGGTGGGGGCTCAACGGAGCTTGTGTAGTTTGCCTTGCCACCCTTGGTTTAGGTTCTTGGTTGATTAGCTTCTCTAAGTTGCTTCAGTACTTTGGGATGTGGACCATCGTAATTTGCCTCCCCTGTTACGTGTAAAGGCATGTGTTGGTTTTTGGCCAATGTTGTGGTGGTATGTTGGTTTTGAACGAAGATAGTATATGTTGGTTTTGGTTGATGGCGTGACAATGTGTGTTGATCTTGAAGGAAGACAGAATCTATTGAGATGTCCAAGCAAATAGAATATGGCTGGTTATTATGGTTTAGTCGATGTCGTGTTAAGTGGCCTCACGTCTGCGTAGTGTAACAGTAATTCTTCAATATTGATGGCAGCATGGTCTGGCAGTGACAACTTTTGTGGAAAAGATAAAGTTTTTTGGTAGAATCTTTTGTTGTTTTTTCTAGCGTGATAAATCTGAGATGGATAATTTGTATACATGATGGATCTGGAGAATACGTCGTTACTAGAATCCGAGTTTCAAGGCTCTCTTTAGCAACCCCTGGGTACCTAAACCGAGTTTACTAGAAAAAATAATTACTCCTAATAATTTGATGTAACATTTCATGTTTATGTTTCAAATATATAATTAAAATGTTCTGAAGTATCTTTTTTATATTACTCAAAGCTGGGAAGGTCATAACTGGGACCTCGTCCTCGTCCTCAAAAGAGAATTATAGATGGCACCTGAGGTACCCAAACTTCAGCAACTTGCCAGTTGCATTGTGTGCCCACGTTATTAAAATATCTGATCATCTTATCACTTGGAGGTGCACCATAATTCCAAAACTAAATGAAAAACGCATGCAGTCAGCACCAACCCTATGTTTTCACACTGTAGTAAATTACTCTATAAATTGCTCTCTAAGTTATTTATCAAACCATAATTTAAGCTGCAAAACATACTAATGTCCTTATTCTGTTTCCTCGGTGCCTGACATAGCATGTACAAGTATTAACCATTACTTCGAAACTTTCCACCCCTAAACGGCGATTGAAAGCGTGTTATGTCAAGAAAATACGCGAAATGTGGAATGCAAACATTCTTACCTTCTCCGTGCCAATATCTTCAGGGCCTTTATCATCTTTACAGAAGCAAATCCCACGAACATTTCCTCTGCCTCCCAATTCATTCAGTTCCTTCCGTCTACTGACAGATTTTTGCAAACCGGACCGCAATTCTGTCAATCCGCCGCGTAAGCGAACCAAATAAAGAGACCTTCTCTGTCTGCACGTAAAATGCAAAGTAATTCTGCCGCTCGAAACCACAAGCGACCGCGCGCGCTTCGAACTCGAGACATGGCTGAAGTTTTTAGTTAAAATGCTTAACCCCCGAGGAAAAGAATTTACTATGACGTTCGCCATTCTTTCAGACGGGAATACAAAATTGAAAGTAGGACTTGCCCTGAAATTACTATGGAAATCGAGCTCGTTTTGAAATAATTTGCCGATAAGGTTGCACGCTATTTAAGGTAATGAGCAAGGTTTACTTGTCAGTAGCATATATTTGTCACAGCTTTCTATTCTTTTTTGCCGTCGACTGACAGCTATTGTTATGTTGTCCATAATTCCAACACCCTGCTAATGAGTAACGGTTTATCATCGGGAGGGAAGGATATGATTTTATAGATATTTTTACTGAAAAACAAAATTAACTTCAAACGATTTTTTTTTATTTTTTTTATAATATTATTATCCAAATTATTTTGTTTTATTAAAAAAAAAAATTATTTATTCATTCATTTAATTGATACTCATGTAAATATATATGCATACATCATATTGTTATCATGTACATAAAAACTAAAATAGATGATCAACATATATTTAAAAAAATCATAAAAATAATTTTTAAGTAAATAAAAATAAAATAAATTTTTAATTAAAAAATATATCTTAAATAAAAATAAAAGTAATTTTGAAGTAAAATCTGTTGTAGGCTGAATTTGTGAAGAATAATAGAACTTTGATTTATCGAAGTGAGAGTGGAGTAGCTCCTTTTCTATATGGTCTTTTAATTTATTTTCAATCTACCAAAATGTGTAATTTTTGTTTTGTTTGAAATAGAATTGAGTTTTTTCTTTGGATTTTTTTATATATTATAAAATATTTATAATAAAAATATATATTTACTTATATATTTTATATAAATAAATATTTCTTAATATATAATATGGTTTAACAAGGGATTGAAGCAGTGATAAAATCATTATTTATAAATTATATCAAGATCATAGATGAAAGGGATAGGAGAGATGAGATATATTTATGAGCATTAAACTATATGATTTTAAGGGAAGATAGAAGTTTTAGTAGCACATCACTTTGTTCACCATCTACCCTCTTAATAATTATTAAATTCTAGAATCATCCTGTGATGTATTGTTAAGCTAGTCTTGGTCATTTCATTGCACAAAGGGCTTTGACTCTTCACAACTATGGCCTCTTCTTATGGTAGGAATCGAAAAAAGATATGCCACAACTACAAGGAGATTGTTTGAAGGGGGAAGCAATGTTAAATAAAGGAATGGGAGACCAACCCTATGATGATAAACAACTTTATTGATTATCTTGAAAAGGAAATTTCAAGCTTGGACTTGTGCACTTGGATTTTAAGGACTCGAGAAATTGGCCAAAGAGATGGACAAGGCTCCATTTTTATCAATAAGGGAAGCCATGACTAAATTTCTCTTGGATGAGGGGTAGAATCAATAAGAATACATGTCTTTGGCATGGCCTAAGTCCTAAGTTGTGTGTCGATGTGTAATGTCCCCTTTTGGGATATTCCTCAATTAAGACCTGCAAAACAATAAGAATCACTAAAAATTGATATTAGTAATAATGAGTATCAACTTTATGAAAACATTCAAATTAATACATGAAATATCATAATATTGAGAGCAATATAGGTCATAGCTAAAACATCATGATAGTTAGCTCTATAGTTCATTGAATTCAAAATATCTTAACATCATGTTAATAGATATTCCAAGACATATCCCCATAGTCAATCATATTAGGAATTTTTTAGAAATTTTTGCAAACTATAATATGAAGGATGGTTGTCCTTGTATTGTGAGAGCATAGGTTGATTCTTGTCCATCCATCTCAGGATGGTGTACTTGAGAAGACCCTCGATCCCAAGAGCACTTAAATGCCTCTTGGCCTACGAGCGCTCCATCTCAAGGGTGGCATACTTGAGAAGTCCCTCAAGCCCAAGAGCACTCATCTACCTCTCAACCCATGAACATGGCAGGATCTTAGGTCCACTCTATCCCTCAATCCACCTTGGAGGCACTCCATCCTCCTTGATCAAGCCCAGGAGCACTCATTCACCTCCCAACCCACAAGCACTTCATCTCGAGGAGGCATGCTTGATGAGATGCATGAAGACTAGCTTCCTTAACAAGCTTGGGAGCACTCATACGCCTCTCGGCCCATGAGAGCTCCATCTCAGGGGTGGCATACTTGATGAAGGAAAGGTTTGTAAGTTTCATCTCTTATGAACTCATAAGTTTGATCAACCTCCCTATTTACAAAACACTTTTACAAATTCAAAATAGATTGCTAAAGGAATCTACTTTATTAATTGGTATTAAAATATCATTATGCAATTAATATATATAATTATTCCTAACTTATATATTTTAAAACTTACTTCCCAATATTATCCTTAAAAACAATATTTATTTCCAATAGACCTCTTATATTCCAATTTCTTTATTTTTCCTTCTATCCAGTCCACTTCATGTCCTCCTCCAATAAATGTCCTCCCCTTAATGTATTCCCCTTGAGGGATAAAGTCACATCCTTTCATAAATTATATCCCTTGTCAAGAGTCATGTCTTTCCTCAATAGAGTACTACCTTTATCTTTTAAGTAATTATTAATTAATATTATTTTTTCTTTGTTGTGATTCTTATTCTCTTTTAAACTTGATCACTACCTCTTACTCATCACTCATTCCCTTTACTAAGGCAATAATTGCATGTTTTGGGGGCATGACACCATGTTATTGAATGTTGTTGGTTCCTACTTTTTGCACAATGGCATTGAAGGGTGGAAATTCGAGTCGAGGCATTTTTTATTGCAATTTTGAGTACTTTCACACCCTAAAGGAGCAATAGGAGCATATGCACACATTGGTCAATATTGTGAAGTTTTTTGGAGATCTATGCCCTTGGGGTTGAATCATTTTTGGCTGAACTATGAATGATAAACTAGAGATGGTTAATTATAACTTAGATGAATATGATGAATGCATCATTAATAGAATTTGAGCTTCCAATGCTCTTTTTTGTGTGGCCCCAATGTACCTAACCCAAGTTTACTAGGAAAAAATTATAATATATATATATATATATATTATATAATATTATCTAGATATAATATTTAATAATATAGTATATATTACCACTTATACTCTTAGGAAGTGTAGTGGATGCACACATAGGAAATTTAAGGGAATGTCCAAAATTATTATTTGTTTTTTTAAATAATGTAATAGTATTTTTAACAAATAATCAATTATAGAATTTACAATCAAAATTTATGTTGTAGTACTTAATTAGTGATAAACAATATATTTATAAACCCTTATTAAATAAATTAAAGTCATTTGTTTTGATTAAGGTTAAAACACAAGAAAGGCACAAATCCATTACATAAAAGCCATAACTTTGAACAAAATGAGTCTCACAAGGAGTGAAACTAAACAAACAACAGAAAATTGAAAAGAGAACATAACCAATAGGGACCCACAAAAAATGAAAGAGCCCTTAACAACATGTCTTTTAGTTTGAGTTCTATGTGTAGGGTCAGGTTGAGAGGTGTTGGTTTGATCCTCCTTATGCTTAGCTCTTCTCTTTTCTAGCTCAAATTGGAACACATGTAAAGTGGTGTGATGTTCTTCATGATTTCTTCATATTGTTCTTAATGCTTTCTTCATTATTCTTGAGAGAATCGTCTCTTTCTCCAAATTTTCCCATTTATCAAATTTATGAGCTAGGATTTTCACATACACCCAAATATCATTCTCAATCGAATTTTTCTACCAATCAAGGTCTTTAGAAAGGGAGACAAAATCTAGTTGCTAGATTTTCATTTAAGCTACATGTCACTAACCCAGTTGCCTTTTAATAATATCATTATGAATGTTGATAACCTTGAATAAGGTGTTGACCTTCTCTTCAAGTCTGAGGCAAGAACTATAATGGGGATTCCCATCGTATTTTCTTATAGCATTCATTTTAAATGAAATAAAATTATACCGAAATTGACTATAATTTTTAATTTCATTTTAGATGAATTGACTATAATTTTTAATTTCAAATGAGATAAATTTATATTTACAATAGAAATTTACATGTATTCATGTATTTGGTAGATGTTGTTAAACATTTTCTCAATACATGTCTATAGTTTATATACTTATTATATATATGAACATAACATTATTTATGATATGATAAGAAAGTTTTTTGCATGATTTTTTAATAATATTTTATCAAATATCATACAACATTTTATTTTTGTCCCAAGTTTGTAAACATGGTGGATTGGTAGCATTTCACATTGCTAAATCGATGGAGATCAAAATTATTTTAATGATTGAGGATCTAGAATTAGTCTTCTTGAATGCTTCCTCCTTCATATCCCCCAAAATCAAGATGACCTCTTATTCAAAAATAACCACAACTTTGTAGCCTAATTGTTGAGGTTCGATGCTATTGATAAATTTGGTTGAGGTGAGATCCTTATAGACCTAACAAAACAAACTTCATAGGAACTTCTCTTTAGAAATTTTTATTATTCTTATGGATTGAAATATAATTTTCTTATACTTAAACCATAATGTGTAACTATTTTTTTCGTATTTATTGTAATTAAGGAATGAAACATAAATTCTTGACTAAAATTTGAATCTCTTATTGTATTGTTGTTTGATTGTTGATTGTCTGCCTATCTAACATAAACATTGTAACTTATTATTTATGTTTTAATTTTTTCTTTAAAATAAGGATAAATAGAATATTGAAACAATAATTTTGAATTTCTATGTGAGAGAGCATGTAATAAAATTTACATGTATTTACTATGGAGAGAGTGATTGTAAGAGCTCTGGTATCAGTGTAGAAAGAACAAAATTTAAAAATTTGGTTAATAATTCCAAAGCTCTTCTCCTTCATTAGAGGTAAACATAATTGGTAGTATTCATTCCCTTGGTCTCCTTAGTCTTATTTATTTTAACTTTCCTTTTCAATTTACATGTTTTTTAATATGTGGATGACTGTTAAGTCTTATCGTGCATTGTGTTCATAATTTTACAATTTATTATTTATTACTCATACATAGTAGCAATCAATGTTTTTTATTATTTTGGTAGATGTAATTGGGATAGTAAGGGTTCTAGGTATTAATGCTATTGAGGGAAGTATCATCTCCTAGGTATGGTTAATCTAGTGTGAGTTGGCCATTAAATGACACAAAAATTTGTTAATGAGAAAATATCTAAGGAAAATAAAAATAGAGAAGGTAAAACCATTAGAGTTTGCAATCTTTTAGAAGAGGAAGGTGATATTTTTTTTTAAACGAAAGGCGAAAAGAGGAATTTGATATTAATATCATCAAGGTGTTTAAAAAAATCATCATAAAAGTTTTTTAAGCAGAAAAACCAAACCCAATTCTTGAAAGCATTATCTTATTTATAATTTTTATGATGGAAGAGAAAACAAATCCTATGTTAGGATCACATACCCACAAAAGAAGGAAAGATGCAAGTAAGCATTCTTACCCTCTTAAGAAAATTATGGTTTTCTTCCCCAATGATGAAATGACAAATATTATAGAAAAAGAATGAGAAAGGTTGAGAAATATTATTTAATTTTATTTGCTTGCATGAGTAAATAAAATTTGCATTTTAAAAAATCTTTGATGATAAGGAAATTTTTATTAGGGAAAAAATTGGGTATTTATGTCTCTTTCTATATAATGATTCACTTGGGTTTATTCATGGTCATTTTAAAATCCTCTAGTTCATATAGAATAGGGTTCTTAAAAGGATTTTTTTGAATGTGGTAAGGTCTAATTATAAGGCTTTTACATGGAATCTTGACATTAAGCCAAAATAAGTTGTTAAATCTAAGCCTAGATGGATCAAGAATTGTTAATGTTCCTCCTTAATTATGATAAATTTTGAAGTTTTTTCTAAATCCTCTTGAGGAGGTGCTTAAAGTTGAGGAAACAAAGTTTACTCTTGGCCATATGAATTATAGGTTTCCAATGTCTTTGAAAGCAAGTATCAAGTTCCTTGATGTTTTATCTTTTCAATTATAAAAAATAGTGCAATATTAGGAAGTTGGGAGGATTAACATCCTTCCTTTTGTGTAAAATGGATGGTCATGTTAGGAAGGATTGTTCTATGTTGACTCCTCCTAAAGCTAACAAAATACCTACTGGTATAGTTGATAATAATGATTATATTAATCCTTACTTGGTTGATTTAGAAAAAAGTATGTAGAGATGCACATGTCTAAAGAGAACTATTTTGGTTCTTTAACACAATATGAAATGATTTATACTTCTACTAAATTAATGATGATGAATTCAACAATCTTGAAGTTAGATAGATGTTGATAATTTTTTAGATTCTAATACAGATATTAATAGTGTTAAAATTTCCCTAGTAGAGTCCTAAGACACTTAAATAGTTCAAAGAAATGTAGATCCTATAATCCTTCCTCCAAATCTTCAAATTAGGTATGTCGGTGGCTCCAAAAGATGAAAGGTTAAAAAAGATATTTTTTTTAAATGAGGCAATGACTAATAATGGTTTAATTAATGGAGGGAGTAGTCAAATTGTTCCAATTGGCATTAGGGAAGAGAAAGTCAATGATATTATGAAAAGGAATCATATTGATAAATAAATCTGTATAGAAAATTCTAAAAAGAACAAGGATGAGAAAACACTCCATTATTTTGAAAGGTTGTATAAAGGCCCTAAATCCCCACAAAAGAAAGAATTTAAGATGCGTAAGATGAAATGTTGGGGGTCTAGAGGCTTAGGCACAAAATTTATTATTAGGATGTTTTGTAATTCTATAGGAAATATTGATTATATAATTTTACAAGAAGTAAAAGAAGTTGGCTCTACTCTACACTATACTCTTAATTCTATATGGAAACATTCAATCAAATTCAATACCAAGTATTATAAGGGTAAATGAGGTGCTATAATTTTACTTGCTAACAAATTGACTCCTCATATTATGTATTTTAGTTGTTCCCCTTGTAAAAAAATTTGTTGGGTTATTATTGATAAAAAAATATATAAATTTAGAATTTATTCATAATATGCTTCAAATGAATATAGAGGTATGTGCATGGAAATGAGGGACCAAAAGAGGGTCTTAAGTGGTCAGTTTTTTATTTTATTTTTTGAAATCAATAAAATTTAATCTTGGATGAGAAAATGAAGATAAACATGCTCAAAATTGAAGATACGAAAAGAACAAGAGTTGTAGTGCTTTGAATCTCCATTCTAAACCAATAAAAAAATTTAAGTGGTGGAGATAAAGAGGTTCAAATAGGGGGAGCACAAAGTGCTCCTATTTTTTAAAACAAATATAATATAGCATATGGTGTCCTTCCCCTAAAATGTTGATTTTTTTAAGTATTTCACAAATTACTTCGATGGAAAATCAACTAATATCATGTAGTTTATATCTTATTTTCTACTAGTATTTTAATAAATATATAATTTGATTTTCAAAGTGGATGCATCCTAAAAAAATGAAAAATTGAGTGTGCTCCCCCCTATTTTTTGGAAACTAATTGAAAGCATTTTTTTTAATGTGTATAAAATTGAGTCTAGATTGTACAAAATTAATTTGTTCCAAAATTGGATTAATAGATGAAAATGACACCAAAAATACTATATACATAGGTTTTTGGTAAAAAAAAGGAAGGCACTAACAAAATAAATTGTTGGTGTAAATAAGTGTTTAACTATCTAGGTCCTATTTACATGGTCCACTTAGGTCCTAGGAAGGAATATTTCTAGTTAAGCATTAGTTGTACTTATCTTATCTGTTTGGCATTCATTTAAAGCTTGTGTCTTGGGTTGTTATGAGCTAGTTGTCTCATGTGATAGGATTAAGACACTTGTCATGATCTTGTCCAATCCTATTCTTCACCTTGCTTATATAAGCAAGGCTTCATATGTAAATTGCCATATTCATTTTGGTTATCATATTCATTCTAGCAATCTTGCATCCACAATCATAGCATGATATTGATGAGGGTGCAACCCAAGACACAGAAAATCACACAGAAAACTGAGATCCTTATTATTTTCAAAAATGAAAATCTTACATGCAGAGGATCTCAAATCCTCGAATTCTGCAATACATGCAAATTACAGAAAGAAACTACAGAAATTCCCCTATTCGCAGCATGCGATTTTCTTTTCCCAAAAACTACCACAAAAATCAGAAACTACCCCATAAATAGCCCCATTTCCTCCGTTTGGAGCCAAAAACAACATTCTAATTATGCACAAACTTCCGGAAGCCCTAACTCAAAATCTAACTGTTGGATCTTCAATGATAATACCTTTTTGGAAAGGTCTTACGAAAATGAAGTGCCAAAAAATGGGGCCTAAAGGCTAACCACTTTCGTTTTCCACCAATTTTCGGGCCCATCCGGAGCCTTTAAGTCCCTCAAAATTAGCTCCGAAGATTTTGTAGGGCAAAAAGCAGAAACTGAAACTTGAATAACTTTTGAACCGGGAATGATCTTCACCTGATTCTTTCACCAAAGTACTTATTATTCTGTCCTGAAGCTTCCCTTAAATTTTTGTCTCCTCACGCCTTCAAAATCATACCTACTAAAAATAGCAGTCGAGCAGAAAAAGCAGAAAAGCGGTTCTGAAAGTTGGGAATTCTTCTTCGACAAAAAGGGTATCCAGAAATGAAAAAAACATATACAAAACTCTAAATGAAAGTAAATATATTTTGGGTGATGTAGGATTGCCCTTACACCACTGGATGCTCCTGCATCAGATATTCTTTCATTTCTCTCTTGTGGAAGTTGTTCTATCTTGTGAGTGATCCTAGGGTGTTGAGGAGTTCACCATAAACTCCTGCATAGTATCAGAGCTTCAATGTTGCATAATTCTTCCCAGATCTGAGGTACCAATCTTGGCGTGAAACCTTTGTTGGGTGTGATTTAGGTTCTTGAGAACCTCACCATTGAATCCAAGGCATTAGAGAAAGTCGGGTTTAGCTTTTGTTTCATCAGTTTTCATCATATTTTGATAGATCTGCAAGGGTTTGAAGAAGGGTTTTAATTGCCAGATCTAAGGGGTAGCTAATTTTTTGGAGCATTTTGGGTGAAAACTAACCTCGCCATTGTATTTGGGAGGCCTAAGAACCTAAGGATCGACTATCAAATCGTCAAAATTTAAGACTTTTAGCTAGGGTGCAAGGCATTATTTTTAGGTTGTATAGAACTATATGAATTTGTACTTGCCCATACAACCTATATAGTACGATGTCGACATCTATAGTCCATAAGTCTATTGGTAAGCATATACTGAGGAATATTCCTCCTCCTACATAATTTGTACCCTTGTCTATGTCGGCATTTGTACGTTGTCTTTTCTGCTCAAGTATTTATTCAGTCTATACATGTCATTGAAATACAAATTCCTATTGATTAATCGTAGGTGTTTTTAAATTGTGGCTTATATTTTTAAAATGTCAATGAAGTTTTATTTGTGTCAACTTGTGGTTATGGGGTCTTTGTCACCCCGATCTCAACTTAGCAGGGGGGCTTAGAGCCCTAGGGTGGCAGGTGGAATCTGCCCCAATGGCGAGGTCTAAAAATTTTTTAACTCTAAAGTGCAAAAATCTTAAATTCAAACTTCGAAAACTACTTTAAATAAAATCATTTATATTCAAAATAAAGTCGTCATCTCATTCATTTAGACATCATAAAAACCAGTCGATTCCAAAACAACGACAAAAAGTTGATAAGATAGATTCAATATATAATTCCAGTTAAAATGGATACATGTGTCAATATACACTTCAATGATAATCATACATAAGAAGTGATTATATCAATTACAATTCGAGACTTGGGCATTCAGTCGCCATAAGCTCTTCAATACATATTCAAGAATACATAAAGCATAAAAGAAGATGCCATCCGTTGATCTTCATTCCAACAACAAATCTTCAATAATGAAGACGAGAACAAGGATCGGGCGCTTTTTCCACCCAACCTCGAAGCTTACACTTCCCTGGAATTCCTTAGTCATCCAAGAAATACCTGACCCTGCATGAATCGCTTAGCAAAAAGCAGTCTACAAGCAAGATGGAATCTGGTGCGTGCCTAGTATAACTAGTAATACCACAAGCATTTTCATTTTTCTAAATCATTTAAGAAACAAGAAAGTTTGATACCAGGATATGGTAGAGAGTTCAATAATTCCATCTATTTGAATGGTCCTTAAGTTACTTGGCCAAGTAAAATGTCATGCACGACAAATAAAGCAGTTTTGGAAAAGCAAAACTACACTCTCTAATAACCCATATTCGGCACCCGTCTCGGAAGGTAACTTTCCCAAAAACATAACATGCACAGTCATTTATCAAGCATGCATGGTTCTAAACAGGAAAACAATCTTTCAAAAACAATAAAAACATAAATCTTGTTTGAAGCGAAAACAGTTAAAAAGTTGTCTCTTTTCATTGTTTTAGTCCATACATGACATTAAATTAATATTTCAATTGAGTAAATTAAATAATCAGGAATAAAGAAGGTGTATCTCTAGTATGCAAATTAAATACATATAAAAACAGTCATAAAAGAGAACACGTTATTTTGTTCTTTTCCTCATCTATTTAATACTGTTCAAGTTCGTTTTGCTTCTAAGTAAATCATATTCAAATTTAAACGGTTTATTTTATGTTTTACATATTTTCAAAAAATAAATAAATAGTTTTAATCTTTTCATGAACAGTTAAAAAATAACTTGTTTCAGTTTCAGTTTCAGAACGTTTTGAGTTTCAATTGCAAAATTTACAGTTTAAAAACTTCTGTTTCGAAAACATGTTAAAATTTTGGAATTTATTCTATCAAATTATTTTCAGTCTGAATTCTTTTCAACCAATTTCAGCTAAAAAATTTTGTCAACAAAAGTAAATAAGTTTTATGTTTAAGATCCTTTTTGAATCTAAATTTAAAAGATGTTTTCTGGTTTTTCAATTCTCCCTAAATATAATCAACTGTTTTATTTGTGATTTCAATCAAAATTTTCCTAAAAATCTTCTGTTTCAAAATTCAAACTATTTTGGAAAAATTACAGTTTGATTCGTTTGATATTTTCTACAAAATGTAAAGGAATAGATTTGCAAACAAATCTCTAGATCATTCTTTTCTAAATTAATTTTTCACTAAATATATGAATTCGATCTAATAGAAATAGTTTTGTTTAAAAATCATCATACTAACATATCTTTCTCTATTCATGTTTTTGTTTTTTTATAAATTCCAAGATCCTACCTCTTTAAATTCTGGAAATGAATTTTGTCTGTGTGCCTTCTTCAACTCATGTCCTCTGTTCTTGAATTCTTCTCCCAAACTATTGTTCTTCTTCTTTTATTTTTCCCGTGCCTTTACCCTGTGCTGGCACACTTGTCTTTTTCCTAGATCTTTGTATATTTCTAAGACCTCTTGCTTATTTTATGTGCATGGAAGATTAGAACATCCTCCCTGCCTTGTGCACACCTTCTCTCCTATTGTTGTTGTGTGTGGAGAGGATTGTGGACTAGCCGCACCTCTATAGCAACCCCTACACGCTTCCCAAACAGTCTGCGCCCTCTCTGTTTGCCACTGGGTGAGGTGTGTGAGGAGGTTGAAGGTTGTGCGTGCCTTCCTTGGCCGCGTCCCTGCCTTCCTCCCTGTGTGTAAAATGTGAGAGGATGTTGGAGCTTGCTCTGTCCACACCCTTCCTCTCCCTGCTACCTGTTGTATGCGCCCTCACACAAGGATTTTCTGCTCTCCTCATGTGCGTGGGTTGGTCCATGTAGCTATGTAGAGTGGTAAATGTTTACCACTGTCTTCAAATAGAATATCCTCCCTCCTCTTGCACGTATGGAGTGAAATCCAAATAAAATTAACCACCCAAAATAGTAAATTCTTCCTCTTGGATAATATTCTCCTCTTTTGTTTTTGCTCAAGAACACTAAAAATGGATTTTTCTGTGTGTCTACAATTTCGAAATTCTCCAGTATATCCTTCTTCTTCTTTCATGCATTGTTGGAGTTATCAAGAAAAATGAGATCCACAATATATGATTGATCTCCAATTCAATCTTTGAACTCCAAGTATTTAAAAATCTGATTGCTTTTCAATTTGATTGAAGATATTTCTTCAATTCGTTAACTGAAGTTTGATTTGAATGCCAAGTTCAATTTGCACATAATTTGTATTCAATTTGTTTCCAATAACTCCATTTTAAATTTTTGTTCAATTTCAAATGGTTAAATCTTTTCTCTTTTCATATTTTCAAATAGAAACATTTAAATTTATAAAACATATTATTCATTTAAATCTGATTAAATTTCAAATTAAAAGCCAATTCCATTTAAATTTTGAAATATATGCATATTATTTCAAACAATAACAAAATATTTAAACAAGAAATCCAATCATTTAATTTAAATCAATTTCATCAAATTTAACCAAATCATCATTTTTAAATCAACATGCATTTTTCACAATTTTGAGAAATTAAATTAAAACTAGATTTAAAACTTGCAAACACAATAAACACAAAATGCATTAAAATATTATCTAAGTGAATGTGTGATTCCATCTACTCATAAACGTCTATCGACTAAACGACTCTACCTAATCGTTGTTCTCGCCTTCAATCATGTTCACCTGTTTTTGTGTTCACTTGCACTCAAGTTTTCATCAGCAATGACAAACCCCAAATTAAATATAAATACATTTTGAATCATTGTAATTGCATTTCAATTTCAATTTCATTTCAATTTAACTTTCATTAAAATAATTTAACTTCAATTTAAATAGTGACATCATGATTACTAATTGCATTTAAATAATCAAATGAAATCTATACGTGGCATTAACCCTCAATTTTTATAGAGGTCATATGGCGGATGAGCCACCAACCCCTAGGGGCTATATTTTTACACTTGTTTAGTTTGTGCATGCCCAAATAGGGCCTTTTTAAATTTTTGGCATAACTTGCAATCCAGGTGACAAAAAATTTCGAATGAGATATCGTCAAAAAGTTGGTTTCATCAATTTTGAAGTGGTGCAAGTTATTTTTAGAGATTTTATTATTTTTTGGAATTTATTATTGTTGAAGTTAGATCTTCATTTTTGGATCCTGAGCTCATAAATTTTTCCCATGATCTATGATTTTCACGATTCTTATAGCGTTGAAAAGGTATTGAGGAGCTCTACATTTCCATCCATGCACTTTTTTTGTATCTTTCCCAGGTATATTATTTTTTAAGTTTTCTCCTGATGGGTGTCTTAGAGATTAATTGGATATTTTAACAATTGGTAGGATGTAATTTTGATCTTTGTACTTCATTTCAATTCTAGATCATTTATCAATCAACTGCTGCTTCATAGATTCTAGGGTTGTGCCAGTTTGTGAGTTTTCCTGTGTTCCTTGGCATCAAGTTTGTTGTTTCTTTATCATGTCTTCAAGGATTGCTCCAAAGAGATTATAGGATTTATAGCATTAGAGTTATCTTTCCTTTCTTTTCAAATTAAGGATTTCAGTGTTACTCCACAAGTGCACTTCTAGTGCTTCTTTGCAGCAGGTTATCTCATTATGGGGGTTGTATGGTCTTTCTTGTCATCCTTCATATGTAGGGATATTGATTGGATTTGTGATGAATATTTTCATTGAGGGGGGACTAAATGGTCTCTTCTTTGTCTCTCTTATTGGGGATCTTTTTCCTCGAATGGGGTTTTATCCTTCTCATGCATCATTAAGAGCATTATTGCATCTTATTTCTCTTTTGGGGAGGAGTTTTGTTCCATTGGGTTTTCTCCTTGTCTCAATTTGTGAGAGATTTCATTTACATTTGTACATGGGTACCTAACATGGCCTCGTAGTCAGGACCCATCTTTGTGTCATTTGCATAAGTACTCCCTAAGTTGTACTTAAGGGGGGGTGTTAGTGTAAATAGGTGTTTACCTATCAGCTAGGGCCTATTTACATGTTAGGTCCACTTAGGTCTTAGTAAGGAATCTTTCTAGTTAAGCATTAGTTGTCACTTATCTTATCTAGTTGGCATTCATTTAATGCTTGTATCCTAGGTTATTATGAGTTAGTTGTCTCATGTGATAGGATCAAGACACTTGTCATGATCTTGTCTAATCCTATTACTCACCTTGCATATATAAGCAAGGCTTCATATTTACATCGCTATATTCATTGTAGTTGTCATATTCATTTTGGAAATATTGCATCCATAATCATAGCATGTTATTCTATCATTTCTCTCTTGTGGAAGTTATTTTGTCTTGTAGGTGATCCCAGGGTGTTGACGAGTTCACCATAAAATCCTACAAAAAATAAATATCAAAACCTTAATATATTCAAAATGTAGAAAAAATACATGGTTAGAAAGGTAAGAGAGAGCTTAATGTTATTGCAGTATTTTTTAGATCAACATTAAAAGATATACAAGCATGATGAAGAGAATGCTCGACATTTATGCATTTTTTTACATTTTTGTAGAAGATAAATGTCTTTTGTCATTGACATGTAAGTCCAACCATTTGGGTTAGATTCCCAAGGTAAATCCAACCCTAAGGGTTGGCAATACCCAAGGCAGGGTATAGTGTGAGTGTGTTATAGGGTGCTCATACCTGTATAGAAGAAAAAATCCAAAAACTATAAAAAAGCATGTGGATCCCATGATTATAGACCCACATGCTCTATTTTGCCCTGCATATTATGTGTTCTCTAACATGGAAACATACTTTTCACAATTTTAACAAAATTATAATCATTGTTTAACAAATCTATCAATTTTTCTTGTTTTCAATGTAGAAGATTCAAATTACATGATTTTAGATTGAATTCAATAGTATCAATTATTACTTTCATGTTTTGAAGATTTTGAATGATTATTTTCATGTTTTATGTTTAAATTTGTTAATGTGCAATCATTGTTTTCATATTTTGACCAATTCTATTGGATTGATATAGAATTAAACATTGTACCAAAGAAAATGAAAAACTCAACATTGTTTAGTTGAACAAGACAACATTGTGTAGTTGAAAATTTAAATCTTAGAGTTTAAGGTATGTCCTCTACCATCTCAATTTGATATTGATCAAATTCCTAGAATATGGTGTTGGTGTGCCAATTTTTATGTGTCTAAAATTTTCCTTGTTCTCCTCCAAATGCTGTGCATTTGACCTTATCTACCCTTTTGTTTATAAACAATCTAAGAAATCTTAAATGGGTCCCCTAAGTGTCAAATGGTGCGAAAACTCGTAAAAACCCTAAGTCTGAGCTTTCTCTATTTTTTCCCTTAATATTTCATGTGTTTTAGAGGTTCACAATTTTAGGGTTGTTTGTCCCTTCATACCTTCCTTACCAATCCCAATTCCCCAAACTAATCCTCCCAAAATTAGCTAAATGTTGAGTTTGTTGATATTTCAAAATTTTGAGGTTTCCCATCCATTCATATCGCCTTTGGAATTCTTGATCCCTAAATACCGAAGGTCATAAAGGGTTATAATTACTTAAGAGTAAAAATTTTGGTCATTCTCTATTCATTTACATTCTTCCATCCATCCTTGAAGTCTCAACATCCTCTTTTATTCTTTCTCAAAATTTTCCCAAGTGTTGTTGGCCTTTTAAAGTTTTAGATCCCTCCATCCCCATTGAACTTGACATCTCATTCATGATTTCCACAAAATTCCAACACCCCAACATTCCCTTAAGTAATTTCTAAAATTCTTCTAAGTCTTTTAGAGTTTCTTGATTTCCTATCCCTTCATACCATCCTTTCCAATCTTGACGTCATTAATGTTTGCTTTTCCTCTAAGTCCCTTTCATTAGAATTCTAGAGTTTCTCATTCCTCAATACCTTCATCATGCTAACATCATGCTAACACAACTGTCCTAATATGATAATGTCATGGTGACATCATTTTCCTATCAAAAATTTTAAGATCCCCATCCATCCCATCCTTTAATATCTATTCCTCTCTATTTTGATTCCTTGATTATTCGAAACCCCACTACCTTTCACTCTAAAATTTTAGAGTCAAGATTTTGGGCATCCCTTATCTAAGGTACCTCATTCCTCCAACCCTAGAATCTTGAAAATCTATCAATTACACTATAAAGTCCTTCAGAGTCAAAATTTAGACCATCTCTTATTTCAATACCAAGTAAAGCTTCGTCCCGAGCCTCGACTCCCTAATGCTCCAATATTGGAATATGGTATGAGTTTCCTTCGACCCCAAACTATCCAAAATTCTTTCCATTTCTCATTGTAGCTCCCACCTACCCTTATATATGGCCTAAAACCTCATTAATGACTCAATTTAGCCCTACAACTACTAGAGTTAATTTGATGACACCTAAAAATCATTTATATATAGGTTTGTATCGATCCAAAAGAACATTTTAGTGCTCAACTCATACCATAGTTATTGTTGCTAAGCTCAATGACTAACCTATCATCTTCAAGCCACTCTTTTTGTGGATTTTTTGGGTAATTTCCTCATTATTGCATGAATTTCTCATGCCATTAATGTTTAGAGTTATGGTGAAGGAATAAAGGATGTTTTCTCATGGTTTCTAAAGAGGTGATTATAATACACAATATTTATGATGATGACTACTAGAGTATGTGTATCCTTGTAATTGTGAATGTCATGTATTATAAGATTTTGATGTAGGTTTGCATGTTTTCTACTATGGCACGACTTGCAATGGGTATAAGTACCTTTTTCATTTTTACTAGGATAAGAAAATTAGTTTGAAGAAGAACAAAGAAGAAAACACTTCCAAGAAGCTAGGGTTTAGTTTTAGTACAGGGAAAAGACATATTCTTATATTTTGATGAACTAGGTTCTTTCCAAAATTTTAATGAAATAATTGGAATCTCTAAAGAATGCCACCATTGAAATTATGTTCATTTTTAGATGTATACATGATCAGTTGGCTAGCTAGATGAATGTAAGAACCCTACAAATCTTTTGCATGGTGTCTTTTCACAAAAATACATGAAATGTTTAGGTTTGTCTATGGATTACTAAGTAGAATCATTTGATATTATGCAAATATATTTATTTATTTGAATACATGTGTAGAACTTAATTTACTTATTTGTTCTAAGGAGTATAGTCTTAAGTGAAACCTTTATTAAGGTGCCACACTAGGATTTCAATCATTATATATTTTGGCTCCATTTCTCATCACCCAACCACATTAAAATAATTATAATCACTTTATTGTAGTTGTTTTATTAGTTTTTCATTCATCCATGTATGAGTGCATAACAAATATAGGGGTTGTTACCAATACATTACACACTCTATATGGTAACCCTTTTTTGTTATACAAAGGTGCATAGTCATACATATCTAAACCAACACATAGGTATATTGTGACATTGGTATAGGGATACACTATGCGGTGGGTATGGTTTGTAGCAAGGTAATTGTATAATCCTTGTAGTATCTTACAATTCAACACCTTAGGGAAACTCCTTGGTCATGTAGAACCAAAAGTGAAGGAGGTTTTACCCACCTCAATAATTGTTCTTAAGTTGCCCAACCTGAACATAGGATTTGTGGTACTCTTCCAAGGTTTGACACCCCTAAAAATTGGGAGACTACCCATCCTTATGGATTTTGGATTCACATATTAGATCACCAACATATGGATTGAATCTATTTAACCATAAATGTGGGGTTAGCATAATTGATTATAGTTTTATATCTCATGATGTCAATATATGTACATGTTTGTAATTATAATGCTATATACATGTAAGAGATATAATGCCTTATTCTACACCTTTATCTCTTTGTTTTATATCACTTTGGGGTATGTTACATATATGTGTGGCCTTATCTCTTAACTAGCATCATTTGGTACATTAACCAACCTTATCTTAGAACTTATCACCCATATCTACTCTATCCACCACCTTAGAAAATAACTAGTCCATTCATTAGGCCTTGTCCTCCCTAAATTAGGCTATATGTGTGGTCCTATCGATTATAATGGAGTGCATCTACATACTATTAATCCCTGTTTAAATTTTAAATCTCTTGCTCAAAGGTCGATTTCTTGAAATATGAATATTATTTTGTTATATCATCAACTTGCATCCTAAAGGTCTCATATTATATGTATAAGAATTGTATTTAGGTACATCATCCTATGCTATTTAGGATCATCAATTCATCATTATAATTTATCTTGTGTGTGTACACCTTAGTCATGGTTATATATTAGATATAGTCTTAATTACATTACTTGTATCAATATTTGCATCTCTTTTGTGAAGTTTTAATCATGTGCATTGTTCACAGGTCTTAAGTTCTATTAAGGAAGTAAATGGTCTTTTTATTTATCTATGATAGGCCTCTAAATGTGTTTTTTAACACCATTAAGTTTTAAAAGGAAATTTATAACCATTCACAACAATTTCTACATAACCCAAATAGAGAAAATCATAAAAAAGTACTCAAAATCCATATGCAAAAGAATAAAAAATATACCATCAAATATGACACAAGATATACCATAGTAAAACCCTCAAGAGGAAAAAACCCAACCTCCAAAAACACCTATCACTCATGTATTATTCAACAATGAAATTATTATAATATATTTGCAGAGTCTCTATGAATACCTTTGAAACATCAAGCTCTCTACAAGCACTCCAAGTGAACAAGCATGTAACCACACATCCCATGTCATGATTCAAGAGCTCATATGTGCAACCTACAATATATTCTCACACTCAATCCACTTAACCAAAATAACCAACCTTAAACAACTACTTATGTGCTTATTTTTATAAAGCTTGCACAAAACCACCAAGTGTTATTGCATAAACCATGTGACTAAGACCATGATCTCACAAAACCATTTTCCCCCACATTTAATTTTTGGTATTAAGTTTTCCCAATATTAAATATTTTTCCAATGTGCAAACCCATTTTAAATATTTATCCTAATGTTACATACAACACATAAAGTGGCCCCAAGAATGTCTATCCCATGTGATTCATGCATCCCTATATCCCCTAGGCACAACATAAATAATATTAAATTACATTAAAACATTGTGCAAGGTGAACAACACACCTTTTCATAACAAGTTTTATATGTAGAAAAATGAGTATGCAATTAATACATAAGCCACATCTATAAAAGATAAACCTATATACATATAAAATTTCCAAGGATGAAAATATTGGTAGGGCTTTGTTCTAGCCATCTAAAATCTGACATATCTATCTTATTCTCGTATTACTTATATTTTCTTTCATTATATACATTTACATTGAGTGATGACATTACTTGCAATAATATTGTAGGCTAGCTATTACATTGATGTGATATTATTAGGTGCCAAAGGATGGGACAATAACCTAACACTTGGTAGTTGGTCTTCTATTAGAGATTGTTTGAAAGTGAATGGTTAAATAAAATTTCATCATTGACATGGTAGCATGGAAGTGGTGTCATTAGTAGGATTAATTTAAATATTTTCAAAGTTAAAGGGATAACTAGTAGACAAGTGAGTTGGATAGTGTTTGGAAGTGTGAGGTCCCTTGTCATAGTGGTGGTAGAGTTTCCTTTTCCTATGTGTGTATCCATCCCTTTCCCTAGGTATAATTTGTCATATTGTGGAAATGATGAGAGGCTACACCTCTATTCCCTTGGGTGATGGTGTTTTCCTTTTGTGTGTGACTTGTTTATGGACATCTATGTCATTTCTAGACCCATTGATGGGTGCTCATTCTATTACGATGTGATTAAAATAGTTAGGTACTTAGGGTTTCATATTCTAGTGGTTGAAGTGTTCATATGTGGGTAGTTTAGAGGTAGTTCTATAATTGCCTCTTGGTATCCATTTGATAGGTATCATCTAAGTTAGCTAGTAGAGTACTCATCAATAAATTTATTTGTTGATGTATTAGAGTGTGGAATCACTACCCTACATTATCGATCACATATGGCTTATTCCATTGAGTTTGGTACCTTTAATGATGTTGTCATGAGTAATATTATACTATTATCATTGAGAATAAAAATGCAAGATATTATCATGGTGAACATGTGGCCCAACAAGAGTATGTATAAAGGGATAGTATATTGGTTAACCCTAAGAATCCCATGCAACTAGCCTATATGATGCATAACTTTTCATCAACAAGTAATTTAGGTTAGAGATCTTGTAAAAAATGCTCCTAAGAAGTTGAATAGGCTTCCTGAATCTAGAAATGATGTTCGTATAATATTGTAGAGTCCTAATCTAATTATAAAAACATTAAATAATTTAGTGGGACAAGAATAGGGCTAAGATAGGTTGTCATTCCGAGTTTGAGAAATTATGGAGAAAAATCCTTTTTTATCATTATATCTTGAGGAGACACATTTTAAATTATTTGACTTGTTTGGTTTCACTTTTCTAATTCTGATTAATTGGATGTGTAACCTCAAACCCTATTACTAAGAAAGGTGTCCCCATGTGTCTTATATTATGATGTATATTTTTGTTTCCTTCTTCCCTCCCTTGTCTACATTTCTATTTGTTTTATTTCCTAATTTCCAGTAGATGTATATATTCATGTCTTTTGTTTATTTTTATATTTTTAGGATTGTTTCCCCATTAGCACATTTCAACCCAATATAGTTTTTATACAAAATTTATGCTATGTAATCAAATCCATGAGGAGGTCCATGTCTTTCCCATCCTGCTTCCTTATCTTAGACTAGTATTTGAAACTTTTCAAATGATTGTTGGATGCATCTCTTTCCTCATTTAGTGTGTCCATTTATGAAACCATAGATTCTATGCCTTGGTATTATAAAACTATTATTGATTTTATTTAAAAAATATTATTGTTTAAATTGTCAAAGGCATAGTGTATTGAGAAATTTTTTGTCACCTTCCCTAAGCAAAACTTCATTCCTTACTACCTACATTCCCAAATTATAAGCCAAATTTAAATCTATGGAATCTAGAGGAAGATCTCCCTCCCCTACCTATTTTTCATCTCCATCAACAAGGAAGCAAAGAATGCAAAAGAATAACATTTCATTTAGACAATTTTTAGGGAAGACCTTCAAGCACCTTGTAGGCTAGACACTATAGGGGAAAAAAGTAGAAAAACCTAGATCTATTGTGGTTAACCCACTCTTGACAACATTCAAAACCTTAAATTCTCCTCTATACCCTACAAGGTTCAAAATCCTACCCTTAACACAACAACAACAAGAAGTAATCTAGCCCTCCTCTATCTAGCCCATTTCACCCTAAGTGTGTTTGGACTTTTAAGCTCACTTAGGTGTTTCTTAAGTGAGAAAATTTTATGCTAGAGTTAGTTGAATTTTGTGTGAAGAAATTATACTCATCATCCTAATAGTTTTTAATAATTTCACAAGTATGTCATTAACCCTAAATGGGATGTTGTTCTATACCTAAGTCAATAAGCTATACACATTTATCTTTTTGTATCTTTTATTTATAGTCATAACAACCTATCAAGGTTGTGAAGTTGAAGTTGGAATCCCAATTAATCCCCTTTCTATCTTAACCTCAAACATGTAGAATAAACCCTTCCAATATTTTTGTATCACTATTTTATAATCTATGGGGAAATGATGATAAAAATTTATGCAATCACCATTTACCAATAATACAAATGATTTCAAATCATGTTTTCTTTTACACAACTATGTGAATTTGACTTTTTGATGTATTTTCTCTTTGTGTTGGTCATATTTCTATTGGTGGTGCTCATGTGGGTGTGTTTATATTGAGAATGTTTCTTATATCTTATGTTGTGAATGTAGGTGTTTTAATATTTATATACATCTTTGTGGTTGTTTGATGTGATATTGTTGTGGTGTGTTGGTGGTTTTCATTGTGTATAACATTTATTTTTTTGTTGTGATTTGATGTTTTGTTGTACCATGATTCAACTATCCTCCATGTCTTATTCACGATTGATATAGAATTCAACATCATGCCAAATGAGTGACCGAAGACTCAAATATCAGAGGAGTGTGAAGTTGAGAATGTGAAGAAAAGAGAATGAATGAGACAATTTTGAGAAAATAAAAAATTGAACTCCATATATTCAAAGATATACCATCTTTGCCAATTCAATTTGTTGTACCCAAACCAATTTTTTTGCTTCATTAAGGTATTTTGCTTAAAATGGTCTAAACCTTGTAAAAATGAGGTCAAAATTCAGTTTTTGGGCAAATCAAGTATGGGCTTTTGGTTAGTGTGATGTTAGGAAGATACTGGCAAAATTTGAAAATTTTAAAAATTAGGGTTTCTAGACCCTGTTTTTAGGGCAAAAAACCCTAAAAATAGAAACTTGTTAGAATTGGTTGAAATTAATTTTGATTGGCTTATTTTGCATCATGATCACAGTGATGAAATCAGTTTAAGCCTAGTGGGTAGTTTTTATTTTTTCAAGAGAAAAGTTAGGACCTCTAAGGTCGTCAATGGCAGTTGGCCAGTACCAAGTGTCAAAATCTAAGCCCAAAACTCAAAGTAGAACATAATATGATGAAAGATGCTGAAAAAGATGCTTCTCGACAGAGGGGATTTTCAAATGGCGAAAAGTGCAAAAAATATTCTAAGTCTGGAAACATTTCACTTTGTAACATGGGAGACACTTGTGCAATCAACGTACAAATAAACTTTATAGTGTCCGTACATGTGGAAATGGTGAAATACAGTCACACATACGCATCAGTAGTAGTAATGCTTCTACGTGGTCAACTCAGCAACCAATACGGTGATCGTAAAGCGCAAAATGGAGGAAATCGTCAAAATCAGAGCAAATTTGTGCCCTTGTAGCCCAGGGGTGCCCTTCATTTTGGAGGTCAATATTTAGTTGTTTTGGGTTGCAAATACACTCAATCTCTTCATCTTTCTGTCAGCTTTTCCACAAGCTATGGAGCAAGTTCATCTGAGTTGCAAAACTCCGTCAAACGAAGGCAAAAGAAAAAAGTATGAGGAGATTACACATCACAGAGGTAGTCAAAATTGTAGTTTATGCAACCCTGTAGCCTAGGGGCGCCCTTGAATTAGACCCCTCAGATGATGGAGTTTGCAGTTTTCGTTTCCAAGGAATCTTTGGTGATTCAGCCTAGCTTCGTGATGCACCTGTTCGTAAGATCATCAGAAAAGCTGAGTGATTGTGACAGTGGTTCCAGTGAGCACGTAAAATGAAGAAAGTATAAAATGAAATATCAAATTGCTCCTTTGCTAGCTAGGGGCGCCTTGCCTTTAGGCCAGTCAAATGAGGTTTCTTGCAGCTGTTATCTTCACAAGATTTGTGTGGAATCCTCCTAGCTACACAATGAGTCTATTCGTTAGCCTTCGAGATATATCAATCTCTTGTAGTCAAAGAATCTGTGCAGAATGAAGACAAGTGGAAAAATGGCTAAGTATGGGTTTTACACATTGCCTTGAAAAAGGCACCCTTCGTGTAAAGGCATTAAAAGCAATCTTTTCAATTCGTCACTCCAAGGAACATCTCTTCCAAGTTGTTCCAGCTACACGGTAAGCCCGTCAACACACAAATCAGAGTAATCCAGCTCTTGATAGCGAGGGTCAAAGTAGGGCACTTGGTTGAAATTGACAAAATGCAAAATCATGTTAATTTCTATTTCTGCTCCTCTGTAAGCCAGGGGCGCCCTTGCATTTGGAGGTCTTAATCCAGCATGGAGGCTTTGCACATGTAGTCATCGGGTGCATAATTCTTTCAGTTATGCGATGGATCCAACATCTAGTCGACGGGAGTCCTCGTTCACCGACAGCGGCAGATTGAAGTGTCAAATGGAAAATCAGAAAAATGGTTGTATGGAATTTCTTATGAAATTAGGTATCTCCTTGAAAAAGATGCCCTTCATTTTGAGGCACTAGATTTAGTTTTCTGAGGTCACAGCTCCCAACAGACATTTCATCAGTTTTGATCTGGCTACGCATTGGATCCTCCAGTTCAATTTCAACATCACTTGGGCACTCAAAAATCAAGGTTCAACAGAGGCTACTGTGATGTTTTCAACGAGCTACAAAATAGGAAGTTAGCAAAAAATCTCAACTTTTGCAAATGGATGCCTAGAAAGTCAAAGTTTGACTTTTCGAAATCAGAAAAAGATTCTAAGGTGACCCAGAAAGAGAGACTTCAATTGACTTAATAAAATAATATTAAATTTTAGTTTTTGCATGTCAGATGTGCAAAGGGCGAATTTCTTCAATATTTTAATATTGACGCCTATTTTGAGACTCAATTGAGTTTTGCATGTTGAGTGGAACTGAATATTTTAATATTTTAATATCTTTGAGACTTCAACTTAGCTTCTATTGCACAAAGTGGGGTCCATTCAGATTACTTCTTTCTAAATCAGGGTTTCTTCTTGCAGTTGGCGCCATAAACCTAAGATTTTCTTTGTTTATTTCAAAATGGCATCCATTTCTCTTATAACAAGTTGAACTGCAAGCAAATTTTCTCTTGTGCAAGCATTCAAAGGCATAATTTTTTAGATCTCCTTGCAGATACTAGTCCAGAATCATCAACAAAATTCAGACAAACATAGGTGAATTTCTAGAGAAGCAGAGAAAACAAACAAATAAAACTTCTATCTTCTGTCTAAATTTATTCTATTTCTCTTCTTAGGTATTCTTCGCATGTCAAACGGAATTTTTTTCAGAAACAGAGCATTTGGGTTTGTGTAGTTCAACATCAACAACAATACCCATGTCTTAGAATATTTCGTGAAAATTGCTTTGTTGCCTCTATTCTAGAGCACTGTGTTTTTTTCAAGAATTTTCTTTGCATGTGGGCCTAAAACATGTTTTTTCCAAAATCTATCAATCCGAGTTGTTGTAGAATTCAGTTCTGCACAAAACCCACGTTCCAGATTTTCTCGAAAAAAATTGCCTCTGGTGCCCCTAACTACTAGTTCATATCTCGACTGAAAACCTTTTGCATGCGGGCCTAAATCACATTTTTTTCAAATTTTTGACTTTGTGGGTCATCTTAGAATTCAGTTTTGCACAAAACCCATGTCTTAGAATTTTTCGTAAAAATTGCCCTTCGACAGACTATTTTTAGCCTTATCTGGAGTGATTTTTGGCTTTCCAAAGAAGTTGTCAGAATATAGCCATGTTCATAGTCAACAAGCAAGTTTTTCAGAATGCAATACACACAAAATGAATTTAGGACCAAGTCGGTCCTAATTAATGATTTCATCGGAACGATTGACACAAATTTGCATAAAGTGCTTCCGCAAGCCGTTTTGGGTCCGAAAAAGATAAATTCAACAATACTTCAAAACATCGAAAGGTTCGGGTTGGTTGAGGCAGCTTCTATCCCCATTTCAGTTCATTGAATAGAACTCATGATGTCTTGTATCAAGCATTACAATTCTACTGCTCGTGAAATTCATTTAGTGGATGGACGGGTGATTTGTAGTCTCAAGCCCCATGACATTAAGAAGTGTTTTGGTATTCCTTCACATCCAAACAGTCATGTCATTACCATAAAACTGTGTGAAAAAGTGTTCAATGCTAATAAGGATGTATGTCAAAACAAAATGGCGGAAAGGTGGTTGAAAGAAAAGAAAGTCAAATTGCCACATAATGTCGGTCGCAGAGAGTTCAGGGATGAGTATGAAATTCTGATCACTCTTCTTAATCGTATCTTCGGTCATTCAGATGTAGATAAATTCCAACCTTGGATGTATTGTCATTGCTTAGATTGTTTCTAGGCAAGAATATTATGTCTAGGCTTCTTTGATCAGCGACGTCATTCACAAATAGATTACTGGATTCCTTGTTGCCCATGAGTTTCACATGTGTTCTTATCTTGTATACTTGATTGCATATCATAATCAATTTAGAGGTTTGAACACCACGGGCATTCTTAGTGTGAAATTTTTTTATTAGTACTATGATCAGCTTGAGTTCTTGAAGTCTAAATGACATTTCAAGCATGTGTAGGAAGCATTCTTGATGTACACAGTGAGAAACCTAGACCGAGAGTTACATGTTCGTATTTTAACAATTGTTCATGAGGCAATGGAAGAATGGGTAGACTAGTTCATTCAGTTCCCTACATATACTTACATTTGTTTCTACGATTATACAGGAAATCTAGCCATGCTACCATGTTATCCTTCGGATAAGACGGTGTTCATGGAGTTTCTAAGGAAATTGTCTGAAGTCCATACACGGTTGCATAACAAGCGCAAGCCGACAACCAACTTTCCTTTGTAGATGGGAACCTATCAATGTAAAACAACAGTTGACGCCAAGACTGCAGGTCAGGAGTTAGAGAACCTCAAGCTCAAGTACCTTATCGATGCACGTGCATATGACCCTTGGGGTTATTATTCAATGCATCGTGGAGGTCGCCCTCATCACAAGCCTACTATGGAGGACTACTGGGTCAACTGTGAGGATGATTTCGAGGTGCATCGATGCAGTTACAATAGGTTCACTCTCTCACAAATTTCCCTTTACATGTCAGAGGATGTTGAAGGGTTGTCAAATGATGATGGGGATATACTTCCTCAATTCTTTAGAGAGTGGGTTGATACACACCCACTTCTAGTTGTTGATTGGTACACCCATGAGTATTCATCCGTGGAAGAGAGAATAGGTAGAGCTATTCAAAATAGCATACTCTACCTAGAAAGCAAGAAAACAAGGAAGGCAGTCATGCCAAGCATAGAGCCACCATTGGTGGAATCTACACTACCATCCTCATCAAAGCCTAAAAAAAAGAAAGGGAGTAAACCTCCTCAGAGAAACAAAGTGTCTGATAAATCAAAAGGGTGGAGCCAACTATGAATATAGTTCAGAGCGTGCCAAAGCTAGAGGTACAACCTCCTTTGCCATCACCAACACCATAGTAGATCCCAGTTCCAATTCACATTTATTTGGACTTGGACTCGCCACTGCGTAGTCATACTTCTACACTTTTCGCTTCATCAGGATCTCCTGTGACTAGCATTGATCCATCCAGTGAGATTAGTTGAGACTCGTCTTGGCTTGAGAATCAGCTGGGTAGGAATAGGAGGCAACCGTCATACATACTTGACCACTCAAACTTTGATCATATCTACCAGGATCCATCAAATAAGAGGATTAAGAAACAAGTTCATGTAGAGAGGAACGCTGAAAAAGAGATCATTGTAGAGACTGCAATACCTCTACTAGATAAGAATTTGGATGAGTTGGAAGTTGAGGGCTTCAAAGTTATCAAGGTTAACCTTGGTAGGAGCATACACCAAATAGAGGTTGATTTTCTTCGAGTTGCAATTGACGACATAATGGATAGAGTGACAAAAGATGGAGAAGACAAGGCGGCCCTCAAGGTTGAAAACTAACAACTTCGTCAATACATCTCTAATCTCGTCCATAGGCCTGAGTACGTCATCATTTTCACTCCCACAGATGGTAGAGTTGCCAGTAGAGCAGGGTCAACTCAATCTGATGGTTGTGTATGAGAAACACATGATGGATTGGGAAGAGGAGTTTATCACCAAGGGACACTTTGTACTTGCAGAGCTATTTCAGTTGAGATACAATGCTCGCGAACTCCGTTTGCAAATTCAGGATTCAGAGTGCAACTTGGCGGTTGAAAAACCTAGGGATGATATCTTGATCGCTCACTTGGGGATGGTGTATGACTCGGTCATTGATGAAGAAGATAGAGAAGCTATTTTTGATTGGAGAACATAATTAATCTTCAAGCCAAAAATATAGGAAAAAATAACTTCAGAGTTGGTCGAGAGTAGAGAGCATGTGACTACTGCACTTCATTATGTGAGAACTTTTATGTCACAAGTTTCTTGCCGATATTAGCGTGAGGGTGGTGAGTATGTTGAGCTTGCAGATATTTAGTTAGAATTGTAAACACTCATCCATGGTATTTTCAGTCGAGACTTTGTTGGTTGTAAGTTAGATCAACTTACAGTCATGCCAACGTTGTTTGATGAGGCAGTCAGAAGAAGAGGTGAACTTTAGATCCAAATCTCAAGTGATGAGGATATGTTGCACAGAAATCATGTACTACAAAAGAGTATCAGTGCCCCAGATGGTGATGTCATCAACAACCTCATGGAGGGGTTAGTTGTTCGAGATCAAGGCCAATGAACTTCAATTCAAGGCATCCCACCTTTTCCAAGACAAACATTAGACACAAGAGTTAAACTTGATGCCTCTTTCTGAGTTGACTCATTGTTACACATTGCATGCCATATCTTTCTTGGAAACATCTTTGTATAGTTGGAGTTATTAGTTAGTTTTGATTTCAATAAGGATGTGCATGTTGCGCATGTCCATTCTGTTGAGTTTTGTTTCAGTTAACTGATGGTATCTTTCTAGTTAATGGTGTAGTTTATTTTCCTTAGATTAGGAATAAAGATCTTGCATGCTTAATAGACTCTAGTTGACTCAAGGTGATTTTAGGGTTGCCTACACCTTTGATTTCTATAAATAAGATCTTTTAGCTCATTTGTAAATAACTTTTGCACGCGATAGCAATATATGTTGAGTCCACCTTGCCTATTATATTATTATTCTGTATTTATTCACAAGTGATTACTATATTAATGAATAGTTGTGCCACCTTGCCTTCACGTTATTACTATGGTTTTTATTCGAGTCTTAGTTAAATGGGGTTGCTAGTTTGATCATTTATTGTATGTGTGTTTCGCCAATGCAATTTGTTGTCCTAGTTGCTTACCTTATGTTTTGTTTCTAATAAGCCTATTCAAATGAGAAAATTGTTGAGCCACCTTGCCCTCATGTTGCAAATTTGCACTTAAAGCTTATCGTTTGATGTGTGTGACAACAAACCTATTTAGCCAAGAAAATAGTTGTGCCACCTTGCCCTCATGTTGTGAAGTTGTACTTAGTTTATCATGTATTTGTTTGTTTTTAATAAAATTCTTCCTAGCCAAGCAAATAGTTGTGCCACCTTGCCTTCATGTTGTGAATTTGTACCTGAATTTTATCATGTAATCACATTCCTACTCCTTTTCCTCATGCTCTATTTTCTTGAGGAGATTGGATAGTTTAAAGCTTTTAGTTTTTAGTTGTAGTTAAGACTTGAAAAACCAGAGAAAATCCTTAGCTGCAACATCCTTGGTTTTCTTAACCTTGTGCCTCTTCTAGCTGAGTCAAAAAGATAGGATTTAGATATTTACTTTTAGAATGCATATCAGCAGAAGAGGGAGCTTCCCCTCCTTATTTGAAGAGTAGTCATCGCGTACTGTGCATAGTTGTCTGTACCAATTCACACTCCAGAGGTGCTAATTGTTACACCAACACAATTAGATCATGAAGCATCCATTCAAGGCATGAAAGAAGATAATCTAGAGAAACAAAGTTAGTGAATGTAAAATCTTCATGCAACAAGGAAATTGAATCCTAGAGTTGAAGGTACATTCTCTTTGCTATCTCAATATGATATTAGATAAAAAATTTAAACACTAATTAAATCAATAAATAATATAACAATCAATGATGATATTATATCAATTGATCAACCTATTCAAACCATAATAAACACCAAATATTGAAGATGACCAAAAAAATTCTAATGAAACAAATTTATGCACTAAAGAATTTTTATCGTTGAGAACACCTCCTAAAATTTTGCATATAAAACCTAATTTTTAAATTTAAATTTAAATTGATCAGAACACTTTAAAAGCACTGGATGATAAGATTTCCAAATGTACTTGTAAAAGAAATGTGAATAAAATATGGAAAATATTTTTAAAAAACTTGAATGCAGTATAAATATGTCAATTTTCTATTGAGATGATAAGAAATATTAAGTTTAAACCCATAATGAAGATACTTGGCCTAAGCATATCACATAGTAATAGTGAAAAAACTATTGTAAAAATATAACCAATGCATATAAAAGTGTGGGTTCAACCTCAAACACCAAAGATAGTAATGTTACACAACATGTACTTACATCAACTATAGTGAGTAATCAAACAAAAAAATCTCACAATAATGAAAATAAAAAAAGCACTAAAAATTAATAGAAAAACACTAATGAAAGTTCTTGGGAGGCATGAAAGAATTGAGGATTAAAATAAATAGTAATGAGATATTGGTAGCCTCTAGTAGACTCCTAGGAAAAGATAAATTCATAGTTGAAGCCTTGAAATCTCTAATTGAATAGTTTTAGAACAATAACACAATAGTATCATCAAATTAAAAAGATGTAAAAATGAGAGCTGGTTGTTGAAATAGTAAGCCACATGCAAAATATTTTTTAAATATGATTCAAACACAAATTTTCTCCAAAATTGTAGAGATGTATCTTCAAATAAAATTTAGTCAAAGGAATTTTGAAATGGAAAAAAACTTTAATCTCCAAATTAGCCCTACACACACAACTCGTTGTTGTAAAGTCCACATTGAATTTTTTAATCATTAAGATGTTTTTCAACATATATGTGTAGTTTTTTGGATACTAATGATATTTTATATGAATGTATGATAAAAGATCCACCTACATTGACAAGAGATTTTATTTCAAGCATTTTATGTGAAAGAGTGGATGGACAATTATTTTAATAAAAATTATGTTTGGATGGAACATGTGATAGTTGTGGTGGTTTGTAATGTTTTGAGAAATTGTGTACATGTGAAGAATACACATGCAATTGGGAATAAATAAGTAAGTTTTAGAAAATATAATTCAATGGAATACTTTCTAAAATATGGTAAAGAAGAAAAAAGGTGTGAGTTGGTGAGTGAAAAATATTAGTTTATCAATTTATGTTTATTTTTTTAGAGAATACACTGTACACAATTATACAAGACATACCCATAAAGATCAATGGTTGGATTGAAAATTTAAGTTATGTAAGGACACATTTCCACTTCATACCATCATTTAAATTATAGAATTTACAAAGAATTATACACTACAACCACAATATGAGGTTCAATCATAGTACTATAGCTCCACTAAAGTTTCTATATTTGTGCATATAGCATTCATTCATGCACCTGATAGTACAAAGAAAGATACACAAATATTGAGAGAGTATCATTTTTATATTAGTGATGATCACACACATTTGATAGAGTTCGTATAGTATTTCTTTGAGATGTTCTATGATAATTTGACTAGCAGGAACACATTTAGTCAACATATCATATGGTCAAATATTTATGCATCACAATTCAAGAACTCACAAATGTTCTATTGGCTGATTAGGATGCATAAGATGAGTGTTATTCACCATATATGAAATTTATTTAAGGCCCAACATGGAAAAGGGGAGCATGATGATGTGGGAGCATGTATGAAAAAATCCTTAGCATGAGAAGATTCGAAGTACAAAGATAGTGCAAAGTTGATAGGTGCAACATATATCATTGAATGGTGTAATGCTATAATAGGTCTAGGTAATGAAGGTAAGTCTATAATTCATATATTTTTTGATTGCTAATCAAAGCTAACATTAAAATATGTGAAGATTTTTGTACATAGATAGGATCAAGTGAGTTCTCTTTTAAAAGCTCACATGTAGGTTCATGGACTATTCATATGAGGCAAACGACATTATTTTGTTCTTCATGTATAGATTTTACTTGGAATGAGTTGATTCAAAAGAGTTGGTTGATGAATAGTGTGTATAAATTTAAGCCCACTTGAGGTGTATTGACTTTCAAGAGAACTGCAACTCATGATGATGGAATAATTAGTTGTCTTTGAACATATTTCAAATCTAATACAACCAAGTATTGTAGATGTATTATTTAATAAAATTCAATATTTTATCTGATTTTCTAGTATTTTTGTATCATTTATTGAATTCATCTTATTAAATGCACAATTCAATATAGGGAATGTTTATGCAATTATTTCATATGAATAACTTGTGAAAAGTTCATGAGTCTGACCATGAGGCAATACTTGAGACCACAAAGAGTAGAGAAAAAATGCATGGTTCATTGGATTGAATTGGTGGAATAACACAAAGGTTGTACATGTTTTGTCAGTATACTTTTTACTTAATTTATTCAATTTAAGGTTGATATGTACTTATTAATGTAGGAATTTGATTTGACTATATTGTGCACTTATTAATTTATTTGATTTAAGTATGTTGTTTACTTCTTAATCTAGTACTTTCATTTCAATGTGTTATAGACTACTTAATAATGTAGGTTAATGGTATCAAACAAGCTTATACCTTCTTTTGGTTGGTGTTGTTAGTAGAGAATTTTATATCCTTGAAGCAAAGAGAGGGATTTATTTTGAGTGATTGTAAAGATCCCTAACTCTCTTGGGTTTTATAGTTGGTAACATGAGCTTTCACATGCCATACTACTCCAACAAACCTTAAAATAAAATTTCACCAAATTATGATTTTTTATCCCAATATTTTCTCCCACCCTCGCTTGTTTACATGATTCCCAATACTATGTTTTGGAATTTTAATGGATTGACTATAATTTAGACATATTTTATTCATTCAAATCATTTAATTTTATCATAATCATGTTTATAAAACATATGCTCCATGTCTAAACACCCATTTATTGAGGCAAGCTTCCGTTCTAAACCATGTTTTTATATGTTTCCTGTCACAAAAGCTTCCTTTGGTAGGTTATCCTTGAAAGATTGTAGAAATACAATCATATTATATCCATCTAACCATAGAAATATTTCTAGAAACATACAACTTACCTCATCAAGTGATACCAATAGTAAGTTGTCCACTATTTTGAAGGCCTCCATCTTGGTTACCAACCTAATTGTTCCCTTCACTTTGACCACCTAATTGGCCTTATAGTTGGTTGTCACTTGCTCAAAATAGGGCCAAATCAAGTTAGAATTTTATGAAATTAGAATTAGAGCTTCTTTAGTCCACTTCTAATCCACCCATGATAAAACAATATTCTTCATCATCTGGGATTATATATTTTGAAACTTGTACCTTTCACCTCTTATGAACTTGAAAACTTAGTATCTCTTTTTTGCTAATATCATTCATATAAGTGTTTAAGGTTTAAACATGTCTCATTTCAGACCACTTACTACTCCTACTTGAACAATTCTATATTGATCTAACTTATCATATGATCCAAATATTATAACTCTTTATTTATTACCTACTTCTCCTATCAATACATGTCATGACGTCAAGGGAGGTTTTGGCCACATAGTTAACCTCTATATGTCATCTCAATCTAAGGTGCACTGACTCATGAAGCACCTTATAGGATTTCAACACTGATGAAGATGTTCATAACACCTATGAAACTATTCTTGATTCCATGGGAACCACATTATGCAACCATCTATAAGGCTTGTATTTTATATGTTACATAGAACTAATTGTGAACAATGAAGTTTCCACAATAGTGGCTACTTGTGAGTAGACTTTAGCCTCTCACTTTTTTGGTGTAATTAAAAGTTTTGTACCTTGTCCTAGGTCATGATTATACCTTAGTTAAGTTTACTTAGGGACCACATAGGAGGTAGTTGGAGAATTTCCACTTTTGGTGGACTTATCATGTTATTACTTTATCACATCCACCTTTTGTGGACATATCATGTGATTACCTCTCCACCTTTTGTGGGTGATCCACCATTTGTGGTGATTATCACATTATCACTTTTCCGCTTTAGGTGGAGTGATAGCTTTTCATAGTTGTCTAATGTCATAAGATTATGACACTTGTCATAATCTTATGCCCTTCTATGTACTCACCTTGGCTATATAACCAAGGGTTCTCCTATGTACTTTTGCTCATTCTATTTGCATCATTGGCATAATACAACTTATTCTTGTCATATTATTTCTATCTCTCTTATGCTTGTGCTTTCTATTAGGCCTCTTGATCTTGGGTGGATACTTTCATAGCCAATTCTTGTATGGTATCAGAGCTATTGGAGTGCCTTTGGATTGTCATTTTGGGGAGATCTTGAGTGCAATCTTGTATTTGTGTAATATAAATACCAGATTCTTGGGGGGTTCTATTTTTGGCCTTGTATTGCAGGTACTTTTTGGGAGCTTTTTACATCAGATCTGAGCTCACCATTATGTTTGGAGTATTTGAGAAAGTCAAATTTTCCTTTTGTTTCGTCCCAGTTGGACATTGGAGGCCAAATCTACAAGGGTTTGAAGATTGATGTTGGTTGCCAGATCTAGGAGGTAGCCATATTTTCAGAGTGTTTTCAGCCAAAAAGGACATCACCATCGTGTTCAGAAGGGCCAAAAACCCTAAGATCGACTATCAATTCATCCAAATCAGAGCCCCAAGGAGTTGTACGCCCCCTAGGTCGTCATTATTACTGGTCGGTACGATTTTTCAAAAAAAATTATTTATATCCGTCAATTTTTTTTTTTAAAAATTTAATTCTCCGATCAAAATTTTTTGTTTTAAAAATAAATAAAAATAAAATAAAATAAATTAAAGTCTGCAAAGTCGTAGACTGTACAAGTCTGCGACCTGCAGATCGATCATACCCGTAGGTACCACGGGATCCGTAGGGGCCATGTGGCACTCCTTGCTCAACCCACTTGGTGAGATTCCATATCAGCAAGTGGCCGGGTAAACAATCCGGTAGCACCAAAATTCCAACGACCGTAAAATAAATTTGGCGGTAAAAAACCCAAAATTGGCGGAGAATATTCTGAAAGAATATTTTGTTCAAAAATAAGCATATTCTAGTGAGCAAGAATATTCTGGCAGAATACCCCAACATTGGCAAATGGTGACGGTGATGAGCATTCGACCATCAATTTTAAGTTGGTACAAGCGCGTGACGGCCAAACGACCGTCAAATTTAAGCTCATGCTTTTTTGGCGTCAACAACTTTTTGAAAAATCAAACCCCCTCATGGTTGAAGCTTTTGAATTTGTAATTCAACTTCAAATGCAGATATCTTGCTCATTTTAGCTCCTTTTTCTGAGCAATGGTTTTTTATTTGGGCTAATTTTTGTGCTTTATGTGCTGGTGTGATCGGTTTCTAGTTTTGATATTCATATTTTTCAGAAAATCCAATTTATCATAGGTGTTACTGAGTTGTCACCATTTTTGCAACTTCCCGGGATCCATTTAGGCTCATACGAACTCCTTTTCAGGTGTCATTTTTTTTAAAGTGCATGATTTTTTCTGAACTTCACATTGGTGCTATCAGTTTGTAGTGATTATGATCAAAAAATGTACTTTCATCATATGGTCTATCTTGGTCCCTTTTGGCATTTGTAAAATTAAGATCTCAGTTTGGTCTTTTGTATCTATCATTTGAGTCTGCTATAGCCTACTAAAGGCAGTTGTAAAACATTGAAAATTAGAAGCCCACTTTGCTTGGCTTGCAAGTGGTCATTATACACGCACTAAGTATAAAGTGCCAAATCATCTTTTTTTTTGGGAGGGGGAGGGGGTTCTTTGATTGAGTGAATTTGGGTGGGTGTCTTGTGTGATTGTGCCTCTCTCTCTATCTTGTTATCTTTCATTTTATTGTTATGGGTTCTCCTAAGTTTCCTTTGTTAACTCCACATAACTATGCTTCTTGGAAAATTGATGCTTGGAGTAAGTTAATGGAAAAATAATTAACTCATTATATTGATGGAACTGTTGTTGCACCATCTGATCCTAAAACCGATCCTAATGCTCATATGGATTTTCTCACTAAAAATACTATGGCTCTTGGAACTTTAAGGAAATATGTATCAAAAGATCCAATCTTTCAAATTGAAAAGTGTAAAAAAATCAAAGAGGCTTGGGAAAAGTTTGGTCAATTGTATGGCCAAGTTGATGAGATTAGAGGTTATCATCTTGACAATGATCTCACAATGTTAGATCCCAAGAATTTTGATACAATCCAAGACTATGTCACTAAGGCAAATGAGCTAAGAGCACAACTTAAGGATTGTGGCATTGACAAAAAGGATGCATAGTTGGTCTACAATTTGTTGGGAAAGCTTCCATCAAAAAATGTAGCATTTGTTTCTAGCTTCCAAACCCATCACTTGACAATGGGTAGTTCTTTCACTATGCCATCATTTGATACATTTACAAAAAAATTGATGTTAAAGCAAGCAAAGTTGATAAGCATGGGGGTTCTCAAGTCTTCAAAGTCCAAGGCTTTGGTGGCTAATCAAGGGAATCAAGGGACTCAAAGAAAGGGCTCTAACAAGAAGCAAAAGCAGTTTAAGGCAAAGACACAACAAGATAAAGCACAATCATCCTCTCCACAACAAGGGATTTCTTCATCTTCTCCCAAGAAGGGAAATTCAAGCAAGAAGGATAGACCAACTTGTTCATATTGCAAGATATTTGGTCATGATGAGCATCATTGCCACACTAAGAAAATTGATGAGTTGACAAACATCATCAAGAAGAACAACATCAATTTGCCATCTGCCTACAAGAAGAAGGATTCATCTCCTTCCACTTCCACACAATCAAAATGAAAAGGGAAAGAATTTGTGGCTACTACAGGTTCTTCACAACAATGGATACTTGACTTGGGTGCCACTCATCACATGGGTTCTACAAGGGAGCAATTTTCTTCTTTGGAGCCATCTAAGGTACCTCACATCTTCACAGGAGATGATACTCAAGTGTAAGTTGAAGGCAAAGGCTCGGTTGTCATGAATGATGGAACATTTGAGAATGTTCTTTATGTTCCTAACTTGAGCACCAATCTTCTTTCAATCTACCAAATCACTCACTTTGGAGATGGCAAGAAAGTTGAGTTTGTACTAGATTCAGTTGTGGTCAAATAACTTAAGGATGATTCCTTGGTTGCAGTGGGATAAGCCAATCACAACACATGGCTTTACTCATTCTCCCACTTTGTGCCTAAGTCTCCTTCTACAACCTTTCTCACTCATTCAAATTTAGAAAGTAAGCTATGTCATGAGCGGTTTTTACATCTCAACTACCGCTATCTTCAGCAGCTCAGCTCCAAGGATATGGTAACAAAACTCCCTCAAATCAAATTTTCAAAAGGTGTATGTTCAGGTTGTTCCATGGGTAAGCATCCAAAAGAGAAGTTTGACAAAGGGAAGTCTTAGAGAGCTTTGGAAGTTCTTCAATTGCTTGACATTGATGTAGCGGGTCCATTTCTAGTGCCATCAATTAGCAAGGCCCACTATGTCCTCACCTTCATTCATGACTACTCCCACTTCACATGGGTCTATTTTCTTGTTCACAAGAGTGAAGTGTTTGACAGATTTCTAGCCTTCAAGGCTCATGTTGCGAAGCAATCAAGGAAGCAAGTCAAGATTCTCTGCACAGTCAATGGAAGGGAATATGTGAATAATAGACTTGAGGAATTTTGTACTCTTGAGGGGATTGATCTTCAACATTCAGTTTCCTACACTCCACAATAGAATGGTGTTGTTGAAAGGAAGAATAGGACCCTTAAGGAGATGGCTAGTTGCATGATTCATGCTCGTTCTTTTGGTCCTCAATTTTGGGTAGAATCTATCAGTTGTGCCACACACATCCAAAATCGGGTTCCCCATAAGGCTTTGAAGGGTATGACTCCTTTTGAGGCTTGGTGTGGTAGAAAACTGGTTGTGAGACACTTCAAAGTTTTTGGTTATCCAGCTTGGGCGCACATACCTCCAGAGAAGCGCAAGGCATTAGAACCTCGGAGTAGGCCTTGCATCTTTGTTGGATATCCTGAAGGTGTTAAGGCATATAGAATTTTGGATCTAGAGACACGTGAGCTATTCATTGAGAGGAGTGTTCACTTTGAGGAAAGCTCTCCTAGCTTGGCCTCTAATCCTCCTCTTCCTTCCTCGATAGTGGAAAGTGATGATAGTGATTCAGATGATGATTCTCTCTCAACTCCGACTCGTAGGATCACACCTTCACAAGGTCCACTTATAGTTGAGGAGTCTTGTCCTTCATCTCCTACTAGACCTCGTTGGGCTTGACAGACTCTTGAGTCAACAGGTTCTCTTGTTGGGGATCCTTCAGATACTCGAAGGACTTAGTCACAACATCAAGATTTTCCACATGCTTTTATTGCTACAGTCCTTCAAAGAAGCATCGGGAGTTCTAGAGTGGGATTCAACAATGGAGGAAGAGTATAGTTCCTTGATGAGGAACCACACATGGGATTTAGTTCCACTCCCTAAGGGGAGAAAGATGGTTTGATGTAAGTGGATCTATCAGACCAATTATGTAGTGAATGGAAGTGTAGATAAATACAAGGCTCGGCTTGTGGGAAAAGGTTTCTCATAGGTTCCAGGTGTTGATTATAAAAGACCTTTGCACCCGTTGCTAAGATGAACTCAATTCGCTTGACACTTGCTATTGTTGTAGCTCATGGTTGGGTTGTACATTAGTTGGATGTGAAGAGTGCATTTCTTCATGGGGATTTTCATGAGGAGATTTACATGGAGCAGCCATATGGATTCATACAGGATTCTTCTTTGGTTTGCAGATTGAGGAAGTCTATCTATGGCCTCAAACAGGCCCCTAGGGCTTGGTATGCCAAGATGGATTCCTTTCTTCTCTCAACAGAATTCACCAGGTGTCATTCAGATCTGAATGTCTACATTTTGGGACAAGGTGACTCTCATTTGCTACTTGTGCTCTATGTTGATGACTTGATCATTACAAGGAGTACCTCATCCATCATTGGTAGTGTCAAAATTACTTTGCTATGAATGACTTGGGCCTTTTGCACTATTTTCTTGGGATTGAGATCACACAGTCAGCTTCTAGGATCTCTCTTTCTCAGCCCAAGTATGCTCTTGATCTTCTAGCTCAGTTTCACATGGCTAATTGTAAGCCTGATCTGACTCATTTTCTTTCAGGAGTCAAGCTTGAGGCTAAGTGTTCTACTCCACTTGTTGATGCCACTTTGTATCTTCAGCTTGTTGGGAGTCTCATCTACTTGAATCACACATGCCCTGATATCTCCTTTGCAATTGGCATGGTTTCATTCTTTATGTAGGAACCACATGAGCTTCATTGGAAAGCATCCAAATGCATCGTGCATTATATATAGGGTACACATCATCATGGGATTCACTATGTAACAGGTATAGGACTTACCTTGGTGGGATATATAGATTATTATTGGGCTAGTGATCTTGATGATCGTAAGTCTACTTCTGGCTACAAATTTCATCTTGGTTATGGCATCATTTGTTGGTAGAGTAAGAAGCAACATTCTATTGCACTTTCTTCGACTAAGGCTGAGTATCGAGGGGCTGTTAATGCCGCTACTGAGGCTATTTGGCTTCAGAATATTCTCACTGAATTTGGCTTCAATATTCCATGTCTTACAATCATTCATTGTGACAATCAGAGTGCCATCCAAATCTTGAAGAATTCAGTTTACCATCAGAGGACCAAACACATCGAGATTCATATGCACTACATCAGGGAGCTGATACAAGAGCAGGTCATTTATTTGCAGTATTGTCCTACAGTAGAGCAGGTTGCAGATATCTTCACCAAACCCTTCACTGAGAGTACATATAATCATTTTTGAGATCTCTTTGGGGTGCAAGATGTTTCATCTGAGGAGGTCTCTTGACTTATTCATTCTCTCTTTGGGGGGACTTTTTCCTCTTCTAGGGGTTTTATCCTTCTCATACATTTGAGAGCTTTTTTTCTTGTTTTTCATCTCTTTTGGGGGGGAGTTTTTCCCACGTGGTTTTCTCCTTTTCTTTGCTTTATGAGAGATTGCATTGCATTTGTACATGGGTACCTAACATGGCCTAGTTGTTGGGACCCATCTTGCATTGTTTTCTTTTATGTATATTCTCCCTAAGTTTCACTTAAGGGGGGGTGTTGGGTGTAATTAAAAGTGTTTGACCTTGTCCTAGGTCATGATTACACCTTAGTTAAGTTTACTTAGGGACCACATAGGAGGTAGTTGGAGAATTTCCACTTTTTGTGGACTTATCATGTTATTACTTTATCACATCAACCTTTTGTGGACATATCATGTGATTACCTCTCCACCTTTTGTGAGTGATCCACCATTTGTGGTGATTATCACATTATAAATTTTCCACTTTAGGTGGAGTGATAACTTTTCATAGTTGTCTCATGTCATAAGTTTATGATACTTGTCATAATATTATGCCCTTCTATGTACTCACCTTGGCTATATAACCAAGGGGTCTCCTATGTAATTTTGCTCATTCTATTTGCATCATTAGCAGTATACAACTTATTCTTGTCATATTGTTTTTATCTCTCTTATGCTTGTGATTTATATTAGGCCTCTTGATCTTGGGTGGCTACCTTCATAGACAATTCTTACACACTTAAATATTACAAAATCCAATTTCTATGTCCATGCTGAATTTTGAGTTCCCACATGGAAAATCCCACACTTGTTGCCATTTTTATGACTCATGTGACTCCACCTTCTCATTTATCATAACCTTTCCCATTTAAATTTTCTATCGATCACCTCATTGCTTTGAATCCTTTACCTTCACAAGTGTTTCTCTCAAAACCCTCTCAAGAATTTATGCTACTATTGCTTCCACCATGCTACTACATACTATATATGCCATAATCAACCATTAATATAAAACACGATCAACCTACAACAATAACTTATTTCCCTATTTTTCACATCTCAACCCTTAACTATTGCCTATTACTATTGCAACCTATTATCACTTGGTTTTCTAGGTACACCCCTTCTTTTTAATTTTGTGGTTCCATGTTTTGATAAATATAATGGAAAAGGGGATCCTCAACCATATTTCTCTTCATTCACCACTCTATTGAATGAATTTATCTTTTAGGATAAATTGTTAGTGAAACTATTTTCATGGTCATTGAAGGGCATGCTACATTGGACTAGTTTAATCTATTTTATTATTTCATTCTTTCATTTGACCAATTGAAAAACCAAATTATACATTTAAAAAATTGTCCCCCAAGTTACCTTCACAAACTTGGTATACTATAAATAAGGCACTAATAGAAAAGTCAAACTTCATCTTTCATTCTCAATCACACTTTTCATAGATACCATATGCACTTCCTAATTTAGTTGTGGAGATGGTTTTTATTGAAAACCTTCAACCTCTTATTTTAGAACAAAATATTACTTATGTGATATCTATCATTCCATCATATATGCACAACTTTGTGTCATTATCAATAAACTATTAGCGAGCTTGAGACACCTTTTGCTTCACTAGATCCTACTTTCTCCTCAAGAATCAAGTTACATCTTAATAACATTTTGTTTCCACAGTCCATGAAGTTAGTATTCAAGATTTCTAGAAAAAATTGTGTGTAAATTTTTACATCGACGTTTTGGATCATACTCCATGACCCGTCATCAGGATGATACGCAGATAGAGAGAGAGAAATGAAATGAGCAAGCAAACTTGGATATAAAAAGAGAGGAAGGAGAGGGGGGAGGTTGGGAAGGAAGGGAGGCATAAAAATTGAGAAATAAGGATAAAGATAAAAGAGGAGAGGAAATGAATTAGAAAGTGGAAAGAAAATAAACAAAAATAATAAGAGTAAAAAAGAAAAAGACTAAAGGAAGGAAGCACCCAAAACTAATAATAAAGGGTATTATTAAATGAAATATAAAGAATTAAAAAGAAAAGAACAAAAAATTAAATAAAAGGGAAGAAAATAAAATCTATAAAGGAAGATAAAAGAAATTAAAAAGAAAAAGACAAAGAAAAAAGAAATAATAAAGCAAGAAAACAAAATAAAATTAAGTAAAACAAATTATAAAGAAGAACAAAAATTAAAGATAAAGAGAGCAAATTTTTTTTGAAAATAATAAAGAATATAAATAAATAAACTATTTGAGAAGAAAAATGCACAATTTCAATGAAAGATAAAAATTCATATATATATATATGGGAATGCAATAAAATTCTATAAAGGAAAGATAAAAGAGAATGAAAAGGAAATGAAATGAATCTAATAAATTAGAAACCAAAAGAATAAATGGAGAAATAATATAATGAATCAAACGAAAATGGACCTAAAAAATGCAAAACACAATGCAACAAGAAAATTAAAAGGACAAGAAAATAAATAATAAATCATAAAAATTAAAAAGGTAGGAACAAATAAATAAAAACAAAAAAATGAAAAAAACAAATACAACCAAAATATAAAACAACAAATAACATAAATAATAAAAATGAAATTATTTAATGATAATTAACAAAATAAAAAGAGAAGAATAACAACACAAAGGTAAATCAAACTACAAAAGAAAAGAAAATAAAATTAGAAGGCCAAAAAATATAAAAGAGTGAGGTAGAAAGAAGACCAAAAAGAAGAAGAAATGGAGCGAAATAAAATGAAAAACAATAAAAAGAAAAGTGAAGAAAACTAAGAAATAAGAGATAAAAAAAGACAACATAAAATAATTAAATGAATAAAATTACTAAAAAGGAAAATTAACAAGGCTAAGAAAAATAAAATTATAACTCAATTATATATATGTATGTATGTATGTATATATATTGACAAAGAGAATAAAATGAACACAAAATATATAAAAATAAAAATAAAAAATTAAATAAAGGAATACGATGAGAAAATATGAAAAGGAGAGAAAAGAATAAAAGAGAAGGAGACCGATCGAATGAAGAAAGAAAATAAAAAAGAAAGCAACAAAACAAAAAGAAAAAGAGGAAAGGGGGAGAAAGGCCAAAAGCGCCACCGAATAACCAAAGAAGAAAATAAAATGGAACAAAGAGGGGAGGAAGACTAGAAGGAACGACCTAAAAGGAGCCAAAAGAAGAGAAGTGGTGGGGCCAAGGAAATGATAGGAAAAGGGCGAAAAAAGAGGGAGAAAAAGGGCAAGCACAGGGGAGGGGCAAAGATGAAAACACAAAATAGAAAGAGGGGGGAAGAAATATGAGATAAGACTAATCAAGAATGATTAGGAGAGAGGGAATTGAGGCTATTTAACAAGGGTTTCCAAGAGAAACTTAGAGCTCAACCCCCATCCCTATTAAGGTTAGAGGGGTGATTGTTGATTTCAATGGCCTCTTTGAGTTTTCTCTTAAAGAAGTTATCTTCCTTGACCAAGATTTCAGTGTTTTCTAAGGCGATGTGATGCTTCATCTTAGAAGAGTGTTCAACAAGAGTAGATTTAGAGATATGTTCGTGCCTTATGTCAACACAATGCTCTTTGATTCTTGTGTTGATGGAACGACATGTTTCCCCAATGTAGGGAATGCCACAAGAACATGACATTTTATAAACACTAGATTGAAAGAAATGATCTTGGGGGTCTTTGGGGGAAGGGATGAAATTTATCACAGTGAAGATAGGCTTGAAGGTTCAATTGATACCCTTTTTTTAAGGATCTTGGAAATTTTGTTGGATACACCTTCAACATAGGGGAGGGTAGCTAGAGGAAGGGAAGGAGGGGGAGGGGTGAGAGGATTGTGGGTGAGCCTAGCCTTGCCTTGACTGATTGCCCTATTTATCTGCTTCCTTTTGTATCCATTTAATGAGAAGACATGAATGAGGTGGGCTAATTCTTGGTCAAGGTGCTCATTATCACAAATTATCAAAGCCCTGTGAGCCAAGGTTATGAGGACCCCAAAATTTTGGCTGGGATGATGGTGAGAGAAAGAGTGAAGGTAAAGGTTAGTGTGGGTAGATTTTCGAAAGATGGAACGAGATAGAGAACCATCTAATTTCTTGATGAGAAGAATGTCAAGGAAAGGAAGTTGGTTGTCAATTTCAATTTCCTTGGTGAAAGATATGTGAGGAGATAAGTTGTTTAAGTGGGCATGGAATTTCTGAAGTTTCTCATGACCATGAGGCCAACATATATTGGTGTCATCTACATAACGTTTCCACCAGTTGGGTATGAAGGGAAATGAATGGAGGGCGACATCTTCAAAGTGCTCCATGTAAAGGTTGACCATGATAGGAGAAAGCGGGGAGCCCATAGAAACTTCATCCACTTTCTCATAAATAACACCTTGGAAGGAAAAAAAGGTAGATCTGAGACAAAGTTCCACTAAGGAAGCAATTTCATAGCTTTCCTTTTGCCTGATAAGAACAATTGACTCAAGTAAGGGGACTTTGGTGAAGAGAGAAACGACATCAAAGCTAACAAGAATATCATTTTCTTCTAGTTTCTTGTCTTTGATGAAATCCACAAAATGGGAGGAGTTTTTGACAAAGGAGCTTGATTTCCCAATGAGATGAGAGATAAGTTTAGCTAGATAGGTTTCCAATTTGTAGGTAGGGGAATTAATAGTATCAACTATGGGATGAAGGGGGGTACCTACTTTGTGGATTTTAGGAACCCCATAGATATGAGGTATCATCTCTTTAGAGGGGTATAGCCATTTTTTGCTGGTATCATCAAATGATGACTCTAAAATGGTAGCTTTAACCTTTTTTATCAATTTGGAGGTGGGATTGGAATCAAGAACTTTGTAGCTACCAGTATCTGATAAGACGATGTGCATCTTGGATAACTAATCCCACTTATTCATGATCACAGTAGCATTTTCTTTATCAGCCCTAGAAATGATCAAGTTGGAATTACTTAGAAGACTCTTGAAGGCAAGGAGTTTGGTTCTAGGAATATTACGCTTGGGGGGTTTGGCATGCCTAAGGGCAACCAAAAAATCTTGACGCATCTCTTTGAAAACCTCATTAGGAAGAGATTGGACAACCTTTTGAATTTCAATGAGGAAATCCATGAAGGGAATATGATGAGGGGAGATAGAGAAACCCAAACCTAGAATTAGTCCACCTCATCCATGTCTTGTCATTAAATAGATACAAAAGGAAGTAAATAAATAGGGCAATCAGTCAAGCCAAGGCTAGGTTCACCCCCAAGCCTCTCGCCCCTCCCCTCCTTCCCTTCCTCTAGCTACCCTCCTCTATGTTGAAGGTGTCTCCAACAAAATTTCCAAGATCCTTTGCAAAAAGGGTATCAATTGCACCTTCAAGCCTATCTTCACTTTAAGAAATCACATCCCTTCCCCCAAAGATCCCTAAGATCATTTCTTCCAATCTAGTGTTTATAAAGTGTCATGTTCTTGTGGCATTCCCTACATTGGAGAAACAAGTTGTTCCATCAACACAAGAATCAAAGAGCATTGTGCTGACATAAGGCATAAACATATATCTTGTTGAACACTCTTCTAAGATGAAGCATCACATCACCTTAGAAAACACCGAAATCTCGGTCAAGGAAGACAACTTCTTTAAGAGAAAACTCAAAGAGGCCATTGAAATCAACAATCACCCCTCTAACCTTAACATGGATGAGAGTTGGGCTCTAAGTTTCTCTTGGAAACCCCTATTAAATAGCCTTAATGCCCTCTCTCCTAATCATTCTTGATTAATCTTATCTCTTCTTTCTTCCCCCCTCTTTCTATTTTGTGTTTTCATCTTTGCCCCCCCCGCCCCATGCTCGCCCTTTTTCTCCCTCTCTTTTTCCACCCTTTTCCTATCCTTTCCTTTCATTCCTTGGCCACACTGCTTCTCTTCTTTTGTCTCCTTTTAGGTCGTTCCTTCTAGCCTTCCTCCCCTCTTTGTTCCATTTTATTTTGTTCTTCAGTTATTCGGTGGAACTTTTGGTCTTTCTCCCCCTTTCTTCGTTTTCCTTTTGTTTTGTTGCTTTCTTTTTTGTTTTCTTTCTTCATTTAGTCAGTCTCCTTCTCTTTTATTCCTTTCTCTCCTTTTCATATTTTCTCATCATATTCCTTTATTTAATTTTATTGTTTTCTTTTTTATATATTTTTTATTCATTTTATTCTCTTTGTCAATATACATACATACATACATACATACATACATACATATAATTGAGTTATAATTTTATTTCTTAGTCTTGTTAATTTTCCTTTTTAGTTATTTTATTCATTTAATTATTTTATGTGGCCTTTTTTGATCTCTTATTTTTTAGTTTTCTTGATTTTTCTTTTTATTGTTTTCCATTTTATTTTGCTCCATTTCTTCTTCTTTTTGGTTTTCTTTCTACCTCACTCTTTTATATTCTTTGGCCTTCTAATTTTATTTTATTTTCTTTTGTGGTTTGATTTACCTTTGTGTTGTTATTCTTCTCTTTTTATTTTGTTAATTAACATTAAATAATTTCATTTTTATTCTTTTATGTTATTTGTTGATTTATATTTTGGTTGTATTTGTTTTTCATTTTTTGTTCCCGCCTTTTTAATTTTTATGATTTATGATTTGTTTTCTTGTCCTTTTAATTTTCTTGTTGCATTGTGTTTTACATTTTTTAGATCCATTTTCATTTGATTCATTATATTATTTCTCCATTTATTCTTTTGGTTTCTAATTTATTAGATTCTTTTCATTTCCTTTTCATTCTCTTTTCTTTCCTTTATAGAATTTTATCACATTCCCTTTTTTATATATATATATATATATATGACTTTTTATCTTTCATTGAAATTGTGCATTTTCCTTCTCAAATAGTTTATTTATTTATATTCTTTATTATTTTCAAAATATTTTTGCTCTTTTTATCTTTAATTTTTGTTTTCCTTTATAATTTGTTTTACTTAATTTTATTTTGTTTTCTTCTTGCTTTATTATTTATTATTTATTTTTAATTTCTTTTATCTTCCTTTATATATTTTATTTTCTTCCCTTTTATTTAATTTTTTGTTCTTTTCTTTTTAATTCTTTATTCTTATTTATATTCTATTTAATAATACCCTTTATTATTAGTTTTGGGTGCTTCCTTCCTTTAGTCTTTTTTTTTTTTACTCTTATTATTTTTGTTTATTTTCTTTCCACTTTCTAATTCATTTCCTCTCCTCTTTTATCTTTATCCTCATTTCTTGGTTTTTGTGCCTCCCTTCCTTCCCAACCTCCCCCCTCTCCTTCCTCTCCTTTTATATCTAAGTCTGCTTGCTCATTTCATTTCTCTCTCTATCTGCTTATCATCCTGATGATGGATCATGGAGTATGATCTGAAATGTTGATGTAAAAACTTACACACAATTTTTTCCAGAAATCTTGAATACTAATTTACATCTTATAGTAAAATAATAAAAAGAATAATAATCTCTATAAGAACACAACTAATATTTTTGTACATAACATCGATATAGCTAAACCATCTTCATCAATATTGGATGTAACTATGCACACATAGTGCAACTCTCATTTCACACCAATCCATAGTCCATTAAATTTTATTCTATTACAATTCATATGTAACAACTTGGTATAGTTACCATCTATCCACCCCTAGACACAAACAAACCCCTTATGTGAATATATGACTCAAATTTCTTCTACCAATTCCACTTTGTACCTAGGAATGACACAAAGAAATATATGTGTTTATAACATATATTTCAAGACCTAATTGGTTTTAATGGTCCAAGAAGTGGGCATGAATGAAAAAGGTAATAAGTATGTTTCCCAACCTAACCAAAACCTTCAAATATATACAAACCCATTTCTACAACATACTTCTATTAATGTTATTAACCCCATTCTGCATTCACACATTCATCTCACTTCCACCCCACCTATATTGGATAATGACTCTCTCCCCTCTTCATTGATATATATTAACATGGAGGGAATGGTAGAAAATTAACCCATAATTCCTCAAGATAAAAGAGTTCTTGAGACCATCATTTCCCTTTCTTCTAATGATGTTCCTACTGGTGTGTATGATTGTTGAACACACCAGAATACTGAGAGGGGGGGGGGTGAATCAATATACTTCAAATTTCAATCCCAATTAATAAATTTTGAAGCTAAGTTATACCAGTTAAGCATTCACCTACTCAATCAAAACAAGAAAGAAGATAAGAATACACACAAGAACACAATAGACATTAGATTTATGTAGAAAACCCAATAGGGGAAAAACCACAGTGAGAAATGTTGCTAGGAGGAACTGTCCTAATCCACCCTCACAAGTAAATAATAGTTCAAATTTGTTTTAGGGATGCAACCCAAGGAAGCTACTACTCCCTGTTTATACAAATTTTTTTTAGGGACTATAACCCAAGGAAGCTACTAATCCCTATTTGAAAAGAAAATAACTGAAATATGACCGACTTTATGGCTTTAACTCACTGATAGTCATAAATTATACACATTAGGTTTTTAGTGGATATTATCAAACTTTTCTCATGTACTTATACATCTTTTCACACTTCCATACATCTCTTCTCATCTTTGATCTTCTATATATATCATCTACACACTTGCAAAATATAAATATAGTCACCCATAATTAAGAAAATATGAAACTGGTAGCCTGTCGGCCTTCATATCTATTGGCGATATACAAAAATGATATAACATTATTTATATTACTCCCAGATGAGTCGGCATGACCCATACAACATCTTCAAACAACCCATGAACTTGTGGAGCACTCCATTAACATACCTTAGTCGTCCTCAACAAAAACACATCTTCATAAAATAACTTGAAACATTTGTGCGGTACTGGAATCAAGAAGTATCATCATGCACTTCATACCTTGGAAACTATGAGACATGTGGAGTGTCCACACAAACTCATACAACTGAAATACACAATATTCTATCGGCACAAGTAATCAAACACTTATTTTGATGAAGATTAAGCATCTAGAACCAACTATATCAAACTATCACTTTGAGAACTAAACTTGCAGAGCACTAGATTACTTGAAAATTCAATATAGCATACATTAGACATCATTGAGTATGTTCTCAAAATTTCTTGGCCAAAAATTCATGTTTGGAGGAATGCAGAGCATTCCAACAAGCCTTCTAAAACACTTTACTCTATCATAGCACATACTGGAACTTTGTCACTTGTAACTTTCACTACAAGAGAAGTAGTGACATGAAAACTTGGATATAACACCTTCACATCTCTTTGAACTTATCTTCTGAACCACAAGACCGAATCTTGCTTTGTTGAATGATACTGACCAAAATACTATATCTTTGCCCTAGAGTATACACTATGAATGCCTTAGATAAAACTTCTACAACTTGTCACTATGTGGTACACCAAACTAGCAAAATATCATTGTAGGCATACTAAAAACACATTAATACATGTGTACCCACCTCCGCATCATACTTAGGAAACACTATAATTACTAATCTTCCATACACTGCAATGCTTACTTGCACTATTAGATATTTCTACATATCAACAGTCTCTAGAGCATATACAATCTCAAACATACTTTTGACATCAATGACAATCAAGCTTATCAAGCTACAAAAATCTCCTCATTTTTCATTGATGGAAAAACCAATTGATGTGCACAAACACTCCTCCTTAGATGCACATCCTCACATCCTCTCCCCCTTTGACATCAAGGTCAAAGGGTAACAAAACCTTCTCTATACATACAAAACTTACAAGATCCCCCTTAATATATACAAATTTTACTCCCTCTGGGATGAAGTCCAGTTATTTCATCAACAAAAAGTAATATATTTTTATCTATAGATGATTCTACTTCACATAAATACGCAATCATAAAAAGGAAAGATATCTTACATAAAAAATCAAACACAAATCGCTTGGATGGAAAAATGTTATTGTAAATAGACTTGAGCTGGATTAAGTTGTTGTCCCATTGTTTCTTTGCTGCAGTAAGGGTTTGGACTTGACAAGTCAAAAACACATATGTATCTTATGCTTCCTCTAAAGAAGATGGTGTCTTGTACTTTTGAATTACACCATTACCTTCCGCCAGAATTCCAATGTGTGAAGCCAACCTTAGGATCACTAATTCTCTTAATTGTTTCACCTGACCTTTAAACTGCCCCCTTTGATCTTGCAATTGTTGTATCTAGGAGTGAAAACTCTCCACTTGTGCCCTTATGGCACCATCACTGTCTTGCATAGGATCATATGTTGCAACCACATTAGTGATCTATATTTCAATTGCATTAATCTGATCCTTTATACTCTTTTTTGTAGTAGGCCATTTCAGATAGAAGACATACAACACTTTTTCTTCCTCCAAATTATTCTAAATGTCTTTGATACATGATTGCAACTTGGTTAATGCTTTGACACACTTTACGAAGGCATCTGCCAATTTTTTTCATTATGCTTTTGTTTTTCCTACTCTAGATGAGATGAATAAGTCTCAAAGGACTCCATTAGCTGCTTCATCTATTGTATAGGGGGCAATGATGAATCCCTTTTTTCTTCCAATAGTTTCTCTTCCAACACTTTCATTTCCTCTTCCAAAATTCTTGCACTCTCCACTTTTGTATAAACTCTTGCCTTGTTATGGAGTGGAGTACATCTCTAAGCTTCAACTTGTGAAAGGGAGACATACCATTCAAATTGACTTGTCCATCAAAAGTGGGAACATGTAGCAGCTACAAAGACACCACTGGTTGAATATGTAGTTTTTGCACCAAGAACTCCTTGATTGAGTCCACGAGAGAGGAATATGCTTTCTTTGAGCTTTCTTCTTTATCGCTCTTCTCCTTCTCCTTTTCTTTTTCCTTCTTGTCCTTTTCCTTTTCCTTTTATTTCTCCATTTCCTTATCCTTTTCCTTCTCCTTATCAAAGACATCTTGCTCCTTTTGCTTATCAGAGACACCTTGCTCTTATTGCTCATCAGAGACAACTTTCTCCTCTGTACTCATTGGAGGGGGCATAATGTTAGTATCATGCACTACCGGAGGCTCCCATCCATCCATATCAACTTCAATTTGCACTTCTTCAATGATCTTTGTGACTTCTTTTATTTCTATCTAGATCTTCTTTCTAATATCACCATCCATGATCATAAGAAGATCTATTCTTTGCTTTATGTAGAGATCTATGGCTTGCTTCTAGACTATCTTTTCCTTTTCTACTAGGGATACAGAGGACCCAACCTTGTTGATTGCCTATTTTTTTAGCTCCTCATCTTGACTTTGATTGTATTTTTCCTTCTTTATCTCAAAGCCTAGTGTAGTTCTTCCAAATATTTTTCAATGAAGTCACTCAAAGACTTGTTATGCTTGAGAATATACACAAATATGACCTTCTCAATGGTCTTATAATATTTTAGAGGGATTTTCAAATGGAGCTCTATAGTTTCATTCAATAAACCATGACTAACAATTCCATTCAAGATAGCTTCAAACTCAAGGGGGTCATATGAGACCAAAGGAGTTTGCTCTATTTTCTCCTTTTCTATCTTCTTCCCTTTCTTTTTTATTTTAGAGGTGCCTTCATCCTCAATTTCTTCCTCCTCTTCTAATACTTTTGTATCTATCTTCTTCATTTTTTCCTTTTGCTTAGGCCTAGTATGCACAACTTTTGCGGCTTTATTTTATAGTAGAGTTTTTGATGTAGCTCTTCTCCTTGCACTAGTTGACTATGTAGATCTAGAGGGCTATGAAGTAGATGCAATAGCAGAAGTGGATCTACCCGAACTTCTTGGTTCTTTCCTAGCTTCTGTGGGAATATATGTGTCACTGAGTTTGGTACACTAGACTAGAAAAATATCATTTTAGGTGTTTTCATGAGGATAACACCCTTATCCAAGTGTGAAACTCTACTATCTTGTAAAAAATTGGATCATCTCTAGACTGTGAGTTGCATATGGTGAAGAAGAACCTCCATAGAAGGTTGGTTCCCCTAGTAAACCTCCTGAAATTATTTCCTTGGTCAGGAAAAGGGATAGAGGAACTAAAATGAAAAGATTTACTAACCCTAGGAGGTGATGCACCAAAAATATAGTACTTATACTTCTTGTTTCAAATCAAAACTTCTCTAAAAAATAAGCTTTACCCTATGCACAACTCAACTTTCAAAAGCTTACACAAAAGTGTTTCATAAAAAGGTTGTTCTTGAATTTCTTGAAGGAAAAGTGGAAGCTTTCACAACTACAACTACTGAAAGTAACAACATGATCTATGACCAGTATAAATCTTACTTATTCTAGTATAAATAGGCTTTGCAATGAGACATAATTCAAGGATTTTGTATTCATAATCACAAAAATTAGATAAAATCATCCACAAAACACTCAACATAAGAATTTAGAGAAGGAAAAACTTGTTGATTTTACTGAAAATAAGGAACTTTTGCTTGTACAAATTTTAAAATACTAAAAATAAAACTAAGTTGTTGCTCTATACTTCTAAAAAATGAGTTACAATGCATCTCTTTTGGCTAAGGTAGAAAGAGGAATGAAAGAACTAACTCCAAAGAGTTGAAAGACTTTTCTTTATAGAAAGTCACCTCAGATAACTGAAGCTGCACCTCGCAGAAGACATTGAGTGTGCATTTTGAGTTGAACTGGATGTAAAACTCTAGTGTTTGAGAGTTGACTCAAACTCTTTGACTTCTTTGACCTTTGCATGATCCTTGGAACTTTGCCTCCAAAATTGCATGGTGTTGAATTAAAAAAAGTTTCCCTCAAACACTTTGCATGAAACTTCAACTGGCTGGGCGTATAAGGCAAAAAAACCTTTATTTTAGGCCCTCAAACTACCCCAATTTGCATGATTTTGGTCTCAAACTCCACATAACTCCATATTTATCCATATGGGCTTCTTAAGTAGGCATAAAATGTCTCAAATTGCATCAAAATTGAGTGTTTTGGGCCACTTGTGAAAACTCATAAATGATAGTAGGCATGATGACAAGTATGTGAGTTGTTTAATAACTAGGTGGTTTACCATTGTTGCATTGGACTGTCCTTTATGGTTTTAATGGGATAGGACAATGTTTGCCATAGACTACCCTGCTCCCTTTTTATGTCATTTGTGACATTTCACTGCCTTGAATTTGCATCACATAAGCTTCAAATGAAACTCCACCTTCTTCACACCTTCATGATTATCTAAGACTGCCATACATCTCTTAGTGATAAGGAAAGCTCTTCCCTTTTCCATGAGTAACTGTCATACAAGAAAATGTCACCATTACTTGATATTCACATCATTGGTATATAGTGCATCAACAAACATATCTGCCTCTTTCAAGCTTTTACCTTGTATTTTATAGTGAAATTTTTGGTCGTCCTTTCAAAATGAACCTTCAGTTTGGCTACCCATTGTATGAAAGGACTTTCCATAACATTGCATTCTTGTCTTGATTGGTGCTCTCTTCATTGTTTTCAAATGATTTAAATGAAAACCTTCCAATCTACTAGTTTCTATGACAATAGACTGCCCTTTGAGTCATAATGACTATTTATTGTCATTGAATTTTCAAATCTACCCTTGGCCATTTATACTTTTGTATTTCACAATAAGGTTTGACAGTCATAAACTAAATTTTGTGCAAGAGTTCATGACTTCCTTCTTTCATTTTCCAAAGGTGATTTCCATTTATTACTCCTATTGCTGCTCATGAAGACACATTATTGCTGCTCATAATTGCTGCTCATGAAGACTCATAATTGCTGCTCATGAAGACTCATTATTTCTGCTCATATTTGGACATCTTTTACTGCACTTAACTCATCTTTTTCTGCACTTATTTGGACATCTTTTTCTGCCCATTGACTCATTATTGTTGCTCATAAAGACTCATTATATTTGATGTCCTCCCTCATTAAAGTTGCTACCCATTTATACAGATGATTGTCAGCCTTTTTTGCATTATTTTTTCTACCCTTTTTCAATGTATGTTCTTTGACTTATGAGTTTGTTGTCCTCCCTCATTAAAGTTGTTGCCCCTTTATATCGATGACTATCACCCTTTTTTGCATTGTTTTTGCTGCCCTTTTTCAATGTATTTGTTGCTCTTTGACTTATGAGTTTGATGACCTCTAACTTATGAGCTTTCTACCCTCTAACTTATGAGTTTGCTACCCTCTAACTTATGAGTTTTCTACCCTCTTTTCATAGGAGATTGCTTTGTAAATGAATTTGTTACCCACTATCCACTTATGACTATGTATTTGGATTTTCTACATGGTTGCCTCCAATGAGAAAAACATGATGACTGTATTTATAATACAATGATGACTATCTTCTCAAGTGATATTTGCATCCTCTATGTCTCAAGTGCCTTCATTATTCAATTTACCCCTGTACCTTTTGCCATGTATTAAGGACTATGCATTCCAAAGGTTTAATGTTGCTCACTTAATGGTTACTATCCTTTGTGACTTCAAATTTTTGTTACCATCCTTTACAAATTGCATTGTGAAACCTCCTTTAATGCCTTTGAATACATTGTCCTTTGCAGAATTTATGACCGTCCTCATAAAATTTCCCTTCTATGCCTATACCAATCATTTGAGACTTACTTTGCTTATGGCTGGAAACTTGATGGTAGTTGTCACTTTTCTCGCTAATGGATTGTCTTTTTTTCTTGCATTGAGGACCATCCTCACAAGTCTAAAACCTTTCCATTGTCATTTACTTTGGCATGATCATGTTGAAACAAGCATAAAATCTCCCTCATAGGCTATCATGACATATTCACATGTCTTCTTCATGGTGATACAGACCTATGGACTATCCCTTGTTTGTATGTCCTTTCTCAGAGTAGCTTTGAGCTACCCATGGATTGTTATTCATTTGTTTTGACACTATTCATCACCTTTTGATAGTGCCAATTGAATCTATATCACTATCTTCTCACTACTACCCCTTATCAATGTACATTTAATAATAACAGGTATTTTTGGTAAAGAATCATTTAATGAATTTCGTTTCTTAAATGCTTATGATACATACCAGCTCTTTCATTTTTTGCATAGACTCCTTGAGGTTTTCATTTGTCTATTGATTCTTAGAAGGTTTTTATGCATGTCCTATGTGTTTCAAGATCAATGTGCTCTGTAATAAATTCATTGCCTTCAGTATAAACCATGGCATATTCACATATTGTAACTTTGTATGATTTGTATTCATTGCACAAAACCAAAACCTACACAAATTGTGACAAGGTCCTCAAAGGCTCTACAACTTGTAAAAGTTGAACAAAAATTTATACTTTATAGATTCTTTATGTAGACCTTCATTGGCTCCTAGTTTTAGATTGACTACCCTATAAAACCCTTTTTTGACTGTCCTATTGCTTTCTAAAGGATTGACCTCTAATTATTGGACAATCATGATTGTCCTTCTCTTGACTGCTCCTTCAAAACACTATCTTAGGTCTTTTTGAATAGAAAACAATTCCCTTTGAATGCTTTAACATTGTGGTTGTCCTTTGAGATGAAGTCATTGCCTTAGATCTATCATTTTACTTTCACTCTCATTCTTTCATGTATTCTTTCTTTTTGTTATATACTGGCAGTTTGCATCTTAAAATATTTTGCATATGATAAAGGCATCTATACCCCATTTGAGAGCCATAAAACAATAGAAATATCAAAAAAATCCTCAAAACTCTACCCTCATCATATGAGATTGGTTTTCCTCTTATATTTAAGATTGTCTTTTACTTATCATGCATGAATCCTTCAAATTCATCCGAGCTTTGGCTTCTAGATCAATTACCCTCTTCTAGTCTTTGATTTGGCATTCAAAACTCTTTTTAAAAGATCCTTTTTAAAGATAACCATGACCTAATAAAACTTAATGTAGTAGATAGGGTTTTAGAGAGTCAAGAGCATACCATTTAGATCATGCAATTTTGGGGCTTTGAATGCATGAAGAAGTGTGAATAGACTCAAGAATATCCCCTTACAACGTGTTGCATGCCTCTTCTTAGCAAATGCATGCTCTTTCAATGCCATCATAGGAGAACTTATAAATAGAAATGAAGAGAAAATTGTTGTGCCTATAACACACACACTTCGTTTAGACTGTGGACCCTCTCTTTTCAGTTATGCGGGGTCACTTTTTACTGCCACCTCATTTTGCATGCCCCTTATTTTTAGGTTCTAAGTGGTCAAGGAGCCCTACAAGTATCATCTTTAGTTGACCAAGTCTCCCCCCCTTTAAATTTTCATGTCTTTTGTTCACCCAAAAATTGATTGGCAGTTTTCCCTTTGTAGTTTGGGTTGGCATCCTTCGGGCCCTACGGGCCTGCCCTTACGGGTTTCCCTCTATGAATTTCCGCCTTGCCTTTGCTATTTCTAGATAGCAAACCTTGGACGTCCATCTGCCTTGTGGATTCCGCCACTCCCTTTGTTGCCGGGTCGCCAAGTTTGTGAACGATTAAATCTTGACGACTTTCCATGCTGCACACGCCGCCTTTCCCATCATTGTTTCGGTTGAAGTGACATCTCATCAACCCAGTCATCCATTGGACAAGCATTTAATGAGGGAATTTAATGTCTTAAAACCTATATATAGTGGCACCGACCTATCATTTTCACAAACATTCCTTTCCAGAACATGCCAAAGCCTCCTATCCTTGTCGCCTTCACGCCCACACCTTGCATTTGGCAATTCGAGCAATGTTTGAGGTGCGATTGATCATCATCAGTGCGGGATCCTGAGGTAGGTTTTCTGTCACCCTTCGCTGTGTGTTTTTTTTCTCTAAAATCTGAAATGGTTAAGTGTTCCTCAATAAAACGATAAAATTAGATAGAGAAACAACTCCCCGCAAAACCCATATGTTGAAACTTGGAAAAAATATTTGAAATTAACCACTAGCTGCATGTAGAACTTGATGATATCACAACCATTCTTGAGCTCAGTGCACGTGCCCTTTGGACCTATGGCCCTCCTATCATCATCACTTTCCCTTTAAAAAATTTGAACTTCTGACAACAACGGCGACCACCTATGTTGGGCCCGCATCCGTGGGGTGCCTCCTCCACTTGGCCGTTGCAAATCTTGATCCCAAAGTTGACCCTCTGACCCTCTTAGGTTTGCAAGCATGGACCTCCATCTGTGAACTACCTCTGGGCTTCATCATTTCAAACAACAATAAGGTCATGCCCTCTAGGTACTCGAGTCCCGCCTCTGCGGTTGACACTTGAATGAGCCAAATTACCTAATTCTCGAATCTTTTGCGGGTTGAATCCTGTGGACTTCCATCTATGGGATTCCATCCAGTCTCCCCCATTTTCAATGACCATCCAATCGCATCCTTCCACCCATCGGGGCCCACAATTTCAATCACCGTTCGAGTCTAAGTTTCATCAAAGTGACTAAGTTTTGAACCCAGTGCGGGGTTCACCTCGCAGAATTTTGTTCACAAACTTCTATCCCAGCTCCGCTGTTTCAAATGGTTTGCACAACACATTTACCCGTCCATTGGACCCTGCACTCCTGATCGCTATCCAAGCCCACAGCTAAAGAAAATTCCTTATGTGCCACCCTTTGCAGGTTTTTGCTAACCTTTTGCCGTTCCAAAATGGATAACTCAAAACTGCGAGAGGATAACGTATTTCCCACTAGCAGATCCTGACTAATTTAAAGTGAAAAATGATTAAGGATCGAACCCCCTTTGTGGACCATCCCATGCAGGCCATCATTCGTGGATCTCTGCCTTGCTCTCGCCATTTTCAAGCAGATATTTATCCTTGTCCACCTGCTACACGGGACTCAACCCTGCCATTTCCCTCTGGATGCCCATGAATGAACAATCGGTGCACCCACCTTTTGCGGACCCAGTAATGCAAGCTTCTTTGGCTAGACTTTCATCCTGGCTATGTCATTTCAAATGACCGACACCTAACGCCTTCCTGCACCCTTCGGCTTGCACTCCGAAACTCTAACGACAAAGTGACCTCCCTCCTCAGAGATCGTGGATCCCACATTGCGGGATGCTACTTGTGGGATGCCACCTTTCCAGCATCGTTTTCAATGGTGGAGCCTCCAAAATAGTTGCTAGCCCAAGGAAGTCCGCATCCCTGGGCCCGCATTGCCATAACTCCCTCAAATAAATGACCAATGATGGTCTAAAAGATATGTTAGGATCTTTAAGTGATGAGTCATCTGATCTAATATTGTTTTTTAGGGTTTTGGCTAACGTTCCTCATGATATCATGCTTGAATTTGCTCATTGCTTCTTTGTTTGCAGGATATATGGAACCGGCAGCCAAGTGCTCGGTGGTGGTTGTGGAGAAAGACAAAGGGAAGAGGATCATAAAGGCACCTAGGGGTAAAGAGGATAAGGACCAAATGAGATATAAGTTCCAAGGGGAACCCCTCAATTCGATGAATTTAAGCAAAGGGTCTGAGTCAACCTTACAATGAAAAATTCTAGAAGAATCAGAGGCAGTGGATTGGCCAAGGCTATTGGATTCCCATCGGCTCTCATAGCCCTTGAGCTTGTAATGGCCTGCAAGGAGGCATATCAAGAAGATACGAAAAGAATAGTGGATAGAGATGGGAATGTATTGGCTGACCTATTCGCTAAGTCAATAGGGAGGACCTTTCACATCCCTACCTTCAGTGAGATGGAGGAGACACATAACGAATATGGTAAGAAGATGTGGGACACTGATCCCCTCAAATGCTAAAAACTTATCAATCAGTACTGGTTGAAGGAAAAGAGGGGTAGTGCTAATAAAGTGCCCCAGGAGCTCTTTTGAAGCGATTTCTATGAAGATTACGATGACTTGGTAACCATTTTGAGTAGAGCTATGGGCCTCCCAACAGTGACCTTCTTTCAAGAATGGATGCTATATTTTATAGAAGAAATAATCCAAGGGGACACTAGGTTTTATTGGGCTGAGATGATTATTAACTGCTTGCACTAGCAATTCATGGCAGTAAAGAAAACCTCACGATTCTATATGAAATTGTACCTAGTCTACTTGCTTGTAGACCGTGCCCAATATAGGGAACTATTTGTAGCACCAAATCCAACTCCAGAAAGGGAGCTAAAGGTGTATGACAAGTACCCTCAGCTCCAATATAGAAATTTCAAGAAGGACTATAGCAGATTCAATGACGCCTTCATAGGGCATATCATTAGAATGCTTGGGGGTGACTGCAAAAGAAGGGTCTCCCATAGTGCTAACACTTTCATTCGATAGTTTGGCTTTCTATTCATACAGTTTCCAAAGTTTACCTACATTCGAGCTGAGGGTTTCTCTGAGAAACCATATAAGCTATCCTAATATCCAAATGAGAGGTTGATACTGCTTGAACTCTCTTGATAGCTGCAATGAGCACACACCCTCCTAAGCGACAAGCATAGAGTGGGGATCCCTTATCCCCTCTCCTTCAATCAAGGAATGTATGAAATTCACACATCCTAGTGTGCAGAGTACTTTGATAAGGAGTTGAATTAATATAACCTGGGGCTACACACTGCCCAACCACAAATGGATCCATATGGCAAGCTCAAGAAAATGGTCAGACTTGAATATTCCCACCTACATAATGTCGAAGAATTTTGGGCCAACTACAAAGATGACAAGGAGGTGCGTATGCAGCAATACATATGCATGATGACATAATTCATCAAGATAGTGAAATTGTTCCTGGTGTTAGAGCAAGTAGTTGAAGAAGAAAGCACAATAGTGGATCCAAGGTATGACGCTGTTGCCAACCTACCGCTGCCATTAATCGATTGGAATGAAGAAGAGGTCAATGACCTTGACATGCTAACGAATCTTGTTGAGGAAAGGACAAAACAATGGATTGATGGGTAGGTTTCCCAATTAAACCTGCAAGGAGTGACCCTAACATACGAGGAACTCGAAGATACAATGAAAGGTGAGACTGACAACACCTCTACCGATGTGGCCCTAGCTGCGGGAACTTAGGCATCTCCTCCCAATACATGATCCAAGAAGAGAAAGGAAGCTATTGAGTGTCAACCCAAATCTAAGGAGTATTCGGGGAAGGCTTCGAAAGTTTAAAATTCAAAAAAATCAAGGAAATCAGGTAGTTTTACGGGGATGCCCACCATTCAGGAGGACTCGCTCCATGAAGGAGAGGAACAAGGGGCTAAACAACCATAGTCTCTACCTGCTATCCTTATTGTTGTGACCACAATGGTTACTACCACTATTACTCCTCTACCTACTTCATAGGCAATGGTTGCCACCTCTCCACTGACAGTTGATATTTCTGTCCACCTTGCCTCTACTTCTCCTACGGCTCAAGTCATGGCCATAGATTCCTCGTCTACCACCACTTCCTGAATCTCTTCCTCATCCATGTATCCATCATTGTCTCTTCCACCTATTGCTGTGGTGACAATGATGCCCACTCTCATCCTCCCAAAAGCCTTTACCAAGTACATGGAGAATATGCCCTCAGGGGTTTCTGAAATGTTTGCAAACCCTGTAGTGTAGGTTGCCCTAACTTAGGCTATAACTAGCCTCCCTATCCCTCCTCCTCCTACTCAGCCTCCTACGATGGAAGCAAAGATGCAAATCTTTGAGGAATTGCAAAGGCAATAGAATGAAGCATGTAGAAAAATGGAATAAGAGGCAGACGACTACCATGAGCATCCCCCATATCAACATCTTGTAATTGATGAAGTAGTCCATGAAGATGTGGAAACACAATCCTTTGAGGAAGATGATGAGGAGCCAAATGCAAATTATATTATAGAGACTTTTCATCTTGAGCTCAAAGAAGAGTTGCCCCAACAACTCAAAGACTTTGGAGAAGAGGTTGAAAAACTACCCACCATCAAAGAGAAATACTGATGAAGAAATGGAAACTAAACCTCCAACAAGGGAGAAATATCAAGGCCCTAAGCATGATGAAGAGACACCTCCTTCAAAAGAATGAGAAGAGGGAGAGAAAGAAAATAAAGAAGAAGTCAAGCGTGAAGAAGAAGAGAGAACTTCCAAGGGGATGGATAGCCCCAAGGAGCATATAGCTACTAAGTCCCTAAGGAAAGAAACGATATTCATTTAGGATTTGGATGAGGAAGAAGGAGAGAAGGAGAGAAGCCAAAGTAGGAAACTTCGGGTGGCAAGGCAATGCAAATCCAACACACCCGTGAGGAGGAAGGTGGTCATGAATCACCAAAAGGGGGATCTTAGATGCTCAAATGGATCGAGAAGCAATTGGAGAAGAAGACCCCAACCCCAGCAGATCTAAAGGCAAGACTGGAAGCCATCTTGGCTTGAGCCCAAATCAATACAAAGAAGGAAAATAAATCGAGGGTCAGATCTCATCTAATAAGGGATGCGTTCAGATCCAAGATAGTGCAAATTGCCACCCTAGTGATGGGAGAGGAGGGGGTCAGCTGTAATGTTTCTACCATCAATTTGGGGATAGCTACAAGAGAGCAAAAAAATGACCATCTTCAGGGATCCGTCGCCACCATCGTGCACCAAATGCATAAAGATAAGACCTCCAAAGAGGAGCTAAAGGTGTAGGTGGCAGATCTGACAACCTATATTCAACAACGGTCTTCAACTGAGGAGATCCCAACTATGTCATCGACTCCCCCATTGCTGCTATTAGAAGAACACATCAGTAAGCTAGAAAAGAGAAAGAGTTGGACCAAAGCTACTGAAGATTGGTTTCAACGTGTAATATATAATGGTGATATGGGCATCGGTCACGTTGTCCGAACAATAAATAAGTTTTGAGATCTACAAAAATAGTTGGAGGGCACCGAGAAGATTTTCCAAGGCTTTGTGGAAATTTACAGGATTACTTATTGTAAGATTGAGGCCATCCTCAAGATTCCTGATAAATTATGGGAAAAGGAGTTAAGTCTAGTAAAGGGTGATCAATGGCTCGTGGAGACCTGGAAAATGGGCTTGGACCACATAAAAGAAGTCTTGGAGCAGGTGTTCCATGAGGTAGGGTTTGATTTGGCATGGGCCAAAGAACACAGGGCAGATGTTGAGGATTATATCAAACTAATGACAAATTACGAGATGTTGGCCCTTGAGCTCGATGCGGGATAAATCAGGTCGTATTTCCATAAGAAGATGGAAATGGGATCAATGGGTGTGCTAACAACAAATTTCATGGACTTCATCACCAATGCCTTTGTTCAGGCCGAGAAAATAATCAAGGCTACACCCAAGGGCATGGAGAATTGGGAGCAAATCATGGGCTGATCAAAGAAATTGACATTTCAGGTAATCCAATCCGATATAATGGAGTGGGACAAGCTCAAAGCACTGATCGGGAAATTCATAGAGAATGCCACATTGCAAAAGGAGGCTGGAAATCTTGTCATAGATGATGAATTTGTCATAGTGTAGCCACAACAAATAATAATCAATTGAAGGACAAAATGTTACAGTGCTGCTCACTAGAGGACAAAATAGGCAAAAGACAAGATGCAATTTTAAATTATTTTATATTTGGGGGTAGGTGAAACCCTAATTTGTAGTGAATCTTGGCCACACAATGAGATTAAATATTGTCCACTCATTCTACTTTTAGAAAACTATAAATAGGGGGTCTCCTCTCATTTTAAAGAGAGACTTGAGTTGTTGTAAAGGCATGCTGCTAGAATGATTAATAGAAATTCATTAATTTGGTGAATTCTTGAGTTCCAACTTCATGTTGCATGATTCTTCTCCTCATTTGTATTGAATTTGACTAGATTAAATTTGTTGTTCTATGTATTCTTTCATGCTTTAGTAGATTAGTTAATGTTGTTCATTGGTCTTAAAGAATTCTGCTGTGTTGATGCCCTTCCTTGTTCATGCTTTTTGTTGTTTATTGATGATAAACTATAGTGTAAAGCTAGTCTGAACATTATAAGAATGCTGCACTTAAGTTCTATCTCTTGTTCATGTTTTATGGTGAATGAAAGATTTAAAATCTACAGACCTTAGAATATTGCACAAGTTTCATAATACTGTAATCTGATTTGGTTAAGTGGAACTTTGTTTTGGGAAGACTGTCCACTATAGGGTCCTCCATTATCACTGTTCATTGCTAGTTTCAGGTCCAAGAACTTCTTCTCTTCCCTGCCTCTTTTTCCTTTTTTTTAATAGTGACTTTGAAAAAGGTTCATCGCACATTGTAAAGCCAAATCTGAAGCTGAAATGAGAGTTTTAGACTGATGTTTGAACCTACAACAATTGTATAGTAACTTCCCATCTTAAGAACTACATTAAATGAGTCAATTCTCCTCAACTTAACTCTCATAAGTCTGCCCTGTGATTACCAACAAAATCACATCAATCAACTAAGATATTCTATGCACGTCATGACCTGACACCCGAGAGACCTTGGGGTAGGATTTTCTAACTTGTTTGAAAACTTCTACCTTTCAAGAGAGGTGATTCACCTATGCATTACCTGTGTTGAGAAGTGAAAAAACACCCATCAATAGAACTGGTGCTAGAAGGAGGGAATGATTCGTGTTAACCTGGATTGAATCGGTTCATTCTCCCCTAAAATATTTTACAGTCCTAAGATCAACACCAAACAAAGGGGAATTTCAAGAGCTACCACCCCCTACCTAAGCTAGAAGAGCTAGAGAGGGGAAGCATCCACCTCCGGCACACCCAACCAACCAACTTTTCCTTCATCCTCATCCTCTCCTTCCATCCATTCGCTTGCACCTTCTCCTTCACCCTTGGTAGTGTATCTCTCCTCTCAACCATTCCAATCAATCTCCCAAGCTGTCGTCTACCACAACCTAGGCACTGCATTCCAGCCCAATGCACCCCCCTTCTTGGGTGTTGTCTCATTAGCTGCTACCCCTCCACTACAACCTCAGGTCAGTCTGGCTCAACCTCCTCCACCTCCACCTCCCATGACATGGCTACACAACAATCTATCTCCCTTGTCCTTCAATGTCTACCATGATATGCCAAAGAACCCAGAGGGATTTTGCATGAAGTTTAACCCTCGAGATCCGCAAAGGACAACAAAAGAACACATAAAGATATTTCAAACAACCTTGAAGGATATGAAGATCATACATGAAGACGTGGAATGCTACCTCTTCCCTTATTCCTTGGGAGAGGAAGCCTTATATTGGTATATCCACTTGCCGATAGGATCCATTAACACGTGGGACCTTCTAAAGGACACTTTCTTACAAAATTTTAAGATCCAGGTTAGTCCCTCAGAGTTATACTAGCAGTTTATGGCAATTTGAAGAGAGGTCAATGAGCCAATCAACTCTTTTAATGGAAAATTTGACAAGGTTTATAGGAGAATGCAAATGCCTTATGTGGTTGATGATCCTTCCACCTTGCTAGTATACTATGCAGCCTTGGACAACCTCACTTCTACCTTGGTCAAAAGGATGACCCCTCCACCGGGTCGATTGCTAGATGCATGCATAGAAGCAGTCAAGGCAAGTACAGATTTGGGACAACACATTGCTGGTCTGCTATCGTCATTGGGGCCAGTTGCCCATCCATATCAAGTCCAAGGGATTACCCAGGCTTTGGCATAACAAATGCCCCTAATGAATCCAATTATGTAACTTGCGATGGTGCCTCACCTTAGACAACCATTGAATCAGGTGCCTCCCGTGCCTCAATTCTTGCAGCCCCAGTAGCAACAAGTTCATGCTTAGTCATCCCAAGTGTTGACATACCTTCAAACTTCTGAGTTCCCACCTGCCCATCAAAATCAACCAATGGTATAGTTAGTCTTCCTTCAGAATTTAGCTTCACAGCCAAACAACGTAGAGAAGGATCAAATTGATGAGTTAACACAAATGATCAAGAAGATGTCAACCAAGATAACACACTTAAGGAACTAGAACAACCAACTACAAGCTTATCAAAGAAGCATCCAAGCTAACCTCAATCATGACAACCACGACAACCATGACACTCATGATGCTAGTGCTCCTTTTGGATAGAACTATGAGAGAAATCAGAATTCAGGGTAGAACTTCAACATAAGGCCTTCCCAAAGACAAAATTAGACATGGAACACAAGGCCAAATAATGGTGGCATTCCCACACCTCTTGACCAACCCAACAAGAATGATAAGACCATGAGTGAGGTATACATGGCTGAAGCTACCTTGTCTGGTTGGTGCTGCATCCATAAGATGAGCTGACATTGTGAATTAGATTGTCTAGATTTCCAAACATCCACTGAGATTTTCCAGATAGAGGTCCAAAATATCATTGACAACTCAGGATGCAGGGAACTTGTTCCCTTCAAACCATATGATTCCTTAGTGTTGGTGGTCAACCAGGCTCCTTTGCCCAGAAGCAAGAGCAATGTGCTCGAGAAGGAGACTGTTGCTGCCTCAAGCGATGACAAGGAAGATGAGGTAAGTACCGAAAGTCCTTTGGCTCAACTCTTCAATTCAGTAGGTAATGGTCTAGTAGATGAGGAAGAGCTGAGAGAAGATGAAGTTCAAACCTTTCACCAAAGGACTACCCCATATGATCTAAGGAATAGGTAGGTGGGTGGTCAACTAGGTGGCCCTTTCACCACCTCTACCTTGTGTAACAACTTTAGCACCCCTCTTGACCCAAATGCTAGCAACAACCCAGACTACCCACATGTACCTACCTGATACTTTAATAGAAATAGGCAGCAAGGTTAGAACCAAAATCAACCTACTGGCTCTTCCCAGAATGCCCCTTTCGAATCCAAAATCGAACAAATGGGGGAATGTGTAGCAAAGGAATTCAAGAAGGTCAAGATAAGTTTGTTTGCCTTTGAGTTTCTCAAAGTCCCAGCAATTAGGAATGCCTTTTTCAAAATGATCAATGGGGCTCGTTGATCTAAGTCAACTCAGGAAATACTTGCCAAAAGGGTCTCCTTTGAGGATTCATAGAATGAACCTATCATCCAACAAATTTTCAATAAGAAAGAAGACCCACCTTCAAACCACCAAGCAAACAAAGAACCTGGCAAGGAATTGGATCAGGCTCAAACCCAAAGCAAAGGCAATGATAAAGACAAAGGTCAAATTTCCCAAGTTGACATTTACAGGGGGCTATTTCAAGGAAAATTGGAAACCCCTCCCTTCTTGACCACCATTAGAATATTTGGGAAGAATCTTCATAATTGCCTGCTTGATTCGGGAGCCTCCGGACAACATCATGCCCCTGATAGTATGTAAAGCTTTGGGAATAGTCTCGAATCCCTCTCGACACAAGGTGACACAACTTGATAAAACATAAATCAACATAGTTGGTGAGATTAATAGAATACCCATGCAAATTGCTGCTGATCCAAGGATACAACAAATGATTGATATTCAAGTTGTCGATATCCTAGACACCTATGGTATCATTTTAGGAAGGGATTTCACATGGGAATTGAATGGATATGCTGCTATAGACAATTCTCACCTATGGTTACCATGGAAAGGGTTGCTAAATTAGATCCATATAGATCGAGAACCACACATGAAATTCATGATTACGGAATACAACAACATGAATGAGGTGTTGTTCACCGAGACAAAATTAGGGAATTATAGCCATGTGGCGTATCCAGATAAACAAAAATGCTATGAAGAGGATGCAACTAAGGAGGTCCTTATTGTATTGTGTAGTCTGCCTATTAGCTTGGCCTACATGCCCTAGAGCACCGAGATGTTGATTGAGTCAGATGACGAAGATTCCTACGAGGATGGCAATCTTGGATTGCTAGAAGGCTTCCAAGATTTCATGGAAAGGTGAATGCAAGATCAACTCAGTTTGGGAGAAAGAATGAATTTTCAAGAACTCCTATTGCCCACATGGTGTAGGGTACACAATGCTACCCACATTGAATTCGAGTGCTGCATGTGTCAAACAAAAATCAATCACTTTAAAGGACAAGTCACCCCTAAAAGGGAGGTTCAACTGGTACAACTAGATCAAGGCCACACTGGACCTGCTCCACCACCTAAGGCTACTGAAGTAAAGATGTTGTCAGAGGTAAAAATCAGGTCTGCTAACTTGAGGATCAAGGATCCTTCCAAGTTTTAGACGCTATGCTTCGATGGGTCCAAATCCAAGCAAGGATCTGGAACAACTTCGAGTTGATCAACCCCAAGGGTAAGTCATATTTTTCTGCCCACAAACTTTAGTTTTATTACATGAATAATGTGGCAAAATATGAGGCGTTAGTCCTTGGCCTCCTAATGGAATTAAAGAAAAGGTTCAAGATGTTACAAGTCTTTGGTGACTTAGAGTTAATCATGAAACAAGTAAGAAAACTCTACTCCTGCTATGATAGAAGACTAACCAATTACATGCATAGGGTATGGGATCTATTAGAAAGCCTAGATGCGTTTAACATTCAATTGATCCCACACTCTAAGAATTACACTACTAATGCCTTGGCCCAGGCGGCCAGTACTCTACAACCCCTATCATTGTCTGCCCTCAAGAGATTCACTGTTGAGCTCACCTCTATCCCATCTGTGCGAGACAATGTGGCTAATTTCCAAGTGTTCAATGATGATAAACACATCTTGGATTTCATCACCAGCTTCGAAGTGTTTGCAACTTAGATAATTGATGAAGCTGGGCCTGAAGAGGCTGAGCTGTACATAGAAGGGGTCATCAACCTCAAAACCAACACCATTCCTAGAGGAATGGTCCAATTAGAGTGGATATTTAACTTAGATCAAATCAGGGATTAGGATCAACAAGCAAAGAAAGACTCCATCAGCAATTAGTGTGACACCCATAATCTCAGAACAATCGAGGAAGCTAAGAATGTATTCATTGGTAAGGTGTGTGCACTAGAAGAAGTGAAAGGTATCGTTTATTCTCTATGAAAATATCATGATGTAGTTGCTTGGAGTTATGAGGATTTGAAGACATATGACATGTTAATAATCACACACACTATTCCTCTTAGATCGGACATAAGGCCGTTTCGACAGCGGCAACGCCTCGTCAATGCATTGCTGGAACCAATTATTTACAAAGAGGTACAAAAGTTGTTGTCTACTAGAATCATATTTCTAGTCCAACACTCCACATGGTTAGAAATTTTGGTTTCAGTAAGGAAGAAGAACAATGAAATTAGGTTGTGTTGATTTCTGAAATTTGAATAGAGCTTTGGAAAAGGATAACTATCCCATGCCTTCACTAGATGAGGTATTGCAGATTGTCAGTGGTTCTCAAATGATGTCCTTCCTGGATGGGTACTCCAGGTACAATCAGGTAATGGTGCAGTATGAGGACATGCATAAAACAACATTCACCACCAAGTGGGGAACTTTTGCATATAGAAGAATTCATTTCAGATTGATCAACGCAGGTGCCACCTTCCAGTGTGCAATGGACATTGCCTTCAAGGAAATAATTTGTAAGTGCATCACTATTTATATGGATGATCTTATGGTGTTTTCAAAGAATAGGGGAGACCATGTCTCTGAGTTATGCAAGGTCTTCCAGAAATGCAAAGAATTTGGCATTTCCTTGAATCCAAAGAAATGCATCTTTGGGGTCACCAAGGGTAGGTTGCTGGGACATGTCCTATCAGAGAAAGGAATTTCCATAGACCCCAAACATATCCAAGCTATAATGAAGATTCAGATGCTGGGTAACAAGAAAGAGATGAAATTTTTCTTCGAAAAGATAATTTTCGTTAGAAAATTCATCATAGGCTTTATTGAGATAGTTAAGCCACTCAATGTTGTGCTGAAGCAAGATGCCAAAGTTGAATGGACATTAGAAGTGAAGCAGGCCTTTGAGGAAATCAAGAAAGCAATTACTGATGCCCCTATGTTAGTCAGTCCAAATTAGCTGAAGCCATTCTACATCTACTCCTTCGCTTCAGATCACTCGTGCACCAACATGTTGACCCAAAATGATGACAAAGGAAATGAGCACCCAATTACCTTCATGAGTGCTCCATTAAAAGATGTTGAGTTGAGGTATCACAACGTGGAAAAAAAAGCATATTCTCTTGTCAGAGGGGTCAATAAGTTTAGACACTACATCCTACGAAACAAGGTATTTGCCATAGTGCCTAACCCAACAATGAAGACGTTGCTAATGCAAAATGAATTAGGAGAAAGACGAGAAAAATGGGTTACTTTTATACAAGAGTACGACATGGAGATTCAACCAATGAAATTGGTTAGAGGGCAAGCACTCACCCGAATGATAACTGAAGTAGGACCCGAGCTTATAGTTCAGTAATATCATCTTGAAGATGTCTCCCTAGGGGAGTGCTATGATGATATTGTCTATTATTTGCTAAACAATAGATGTTCATCCCACTTATAAGGAGTCTAGAAGCATGCCCTTAGGATGAAAAAAAATAGTTATATGCTGCAAGGTTCTATACTTTATAATAAAAATCATGAGGGGATCTATCTTAGATGCTTGGGTAAGGAGGAAGTGGTGCATGTGCTGAAAGAGTTCCATGAAAAAATTGGTACTGGTCACGGATCAAGTCCCTCTACTACTCATCAAATCCTATGAGAAGGATACTATTGGCCCACGATATTCAAGGATGCCCATAATCATGTTCGGATGTGTCAAATTTTCTAGACCGCTGCAACCAGAGAGGAATGTTGTTGTCTCGCTGCAACCAGTCTTGGAGGTAAGACCGTTCGTGCAATGGGGTCTCAAATTCATTGGTCCAGTAAGCCCGCCATCCTCTGCAAGACATAGGTACATTCTAACCACCTCTGATTATTGCACTAAATGGACATAAGCTATTGCATGTAGACAATGTACTATAGAGGTAGTTGTTGATATCCTTGAAATTCTCATCGTGGATCGTTTTGGTTGCCCCTATGCTCTCATCTATGACAATGGTCCCACTTTTCCGTGCTAAAATTTGCTAGTTGGGCCTTTGATCATGGTATTTCTCTTAAATTATTGTCCAAATACTATCCCCAAGGCAATGGCCTAGCTGAATCCACAAACAAGAACCTGATCACCGTAATCAAGAAGCTGCTTGATAGGAATCCCAAGGACTGGCATGCCTAGCTTCATTTTTCCCTTTGGGCAGATCATACGCATCACAAGGCTGCCTTGGGAGATTCCCCATTTCACCTCATCTATGGCCTTGAGCCTGTGTTCCCAATTCACCTAAAAATCCCCAACCTCCAATTCATCAATAACTTCTATGAAGAATGGGATCGAAGGGAGGCTTGCTTAGCTGAGCTACTCCACTTAGAAGAAGTACGTGACCATGCCATTGAAAATATCACCAAACATCAAGGTGTAGTTAAAAGATGGTTCGATCGTCGAGCGAAAGTAAAGGCCTTTAGAATCGCTGATTTGGTCCTATGTTGGGACAAGGCCCATGAGAAGAAAGGGGGACATGATAAATTCGACAAAATTTGGCTTGGGCCTTTTCAGATTGCTAAAATCCTCGGAGACAATGCTCTTCGCTTAAAGAAATTAATTGGTGAAGACATCCCATTTCCTGTCAATGGGAAACACCTTAATTTTTATTTCCTCACCTGACCTATAGTGGCTCATCCCTTGTAAATATCTGTACATAGGGTAGGTTAGGTTTCCCTTGCTTTGTTGATTTGCTTCCGCTTTTGTTTTGCTTGTCTCCCAAGTGTTTTTCTTTGTTGAGGGTCTCTTTTGTTCCTGGTGTGGTGGCCATGCTTGGTTTGATGAACGGTTCATTCTACTGCCCACTCTTGTTTGTTCTCTAGATAAGTATTCATTCCCAACTATTGATTTCTGAATGCCTCCGGGAGTTGGTTTCCTCCTTTGAACTCTAAACTAACCTAGGATTGCATCCTTATTTGAATCCTTTTACTCTTATCATGGATCATAGACAAGAACACACTTTAAATGTTTTTGAGGAATTGTGTGGTAATTGATAGGAGGGTAGGACAAGTGAAAAATCTTAAGTCTGCTCCAGTGACCACTATGATTACCAAACCCATTGTAAGCTTCAATGCTTACACAGTTGATTACAAGAAAAGGAAAGTAGTACAAAGAAATATCAAAATGAAAAGTCAAAATTATGCAACTATATGGGTGTACAAATAACTCTATCGGGGCTATGGATGCTTGGTTGGCAGTAGAGCTATGTTCGTGGGGTCACAACGATAACTCTGTCGGGGCTATGGACACCTGATCGACAAGGGAGCGATGGCTAGGTTACTTTTGGGGTTACATGGCTTACGTAGCTTTCCCTTACCCGATCAATAGTCATCTACATAATCTCTGAGGAAAGGAAATGAACTCACCTCACACACACTTCCATGATGACCTCGTAACACGATTCAACCAAGGATCCCATCCTCAACTTGCTTCTTAGTTCACTTTTGGAAACTGGCCCCTAGTCTGTGAAACTAGAGATTTAGGGTTTTGAATGAATATTTATCCTCAGAACGCTCAAGAGTGTTCCCAAGTGGAGTCTCCATTTGTTGTGCCTATAACACACATGCCCTGTTCGGAACGGGGACCCTCTCTTTTCGCTTGTGTCGGGTCACTTTTTGCCATCGCCTCATTTTATGCCCCATATTTTTAGGTTCTAAGTGATCAAGGATCCCTAAAAGTATCATCTTTAGTCGACCAAGTCTCCCCCCTTTAAATTTTCATGTCTTTTTTTCCCCTAGAAATTGATTTGTAGTTTTCCCTTTGTAGTTTGGGTTGGCGTCCTTCAGCCCCTGCGGGTTTCCATTTGCGGACTTCCACCTTGCCTTCACCATTTCTGGATGGTGAACCCTGGACGTCCGCTTGCCCTACGGGTTCCACCACTCCCTTCACCACCGAGTTGCCACGTTTATGAACGACTAAATCTTGATGACTTTCCACCCTACGCGCACCACCTTTCCTGTTGCCATTTTGATTGAAGTGACATCTCACCGACCCAATCATCCACCGTACGAGTATTTAATTAGGGCATTTAAAACCTATAAATAGTTGCGCTGACTTGTCATTTTCACAAACATTCCTTTCTAGAACATGTCAGAGCCTCCTACCCTCATTGCCTTTTTGCCCGTGCCTTGCATTTGTCGATTCGAGCAACGTTTGAGGTGTGATTCATCGTCATCAGTGTGGGATCCAGAGGTAGGTTCTCTATCGCCCTTCGTCATGTGTTTTTTCTCTCTCTAAAATCTGAAATAGTTAATTGTTCCTCAATAAAATGATAAAATTAGATAGAGAAACACCTCCCTCGCAAAACCCATATGTTGAAACTTGGAAAAAATATTTGAAATTAACCACTGGCTGCATGCAAAACTTGACGATCTCGCAGCTGTTCTTGAGCTCGGCGAACGTGCCCTTTGGGCATGCGGCCCTCTCGTCGCCATTACTTTCCCTTATAAAAAGTTCGAACTTCTGACTACAGTGACCACCACCTATGTCGAGCCCACATCCACGGGGTGCCTCCTCCACTTAGCCATTGCAAATCTTGCTCCCAGAGTTGACCCTCCAACCCTCTCGGGTTCGCAAGCACAAACCTCCATTTGTGAACTACCTTTGGGCTTCGCCGTTTCGAGTGGTAATAAGGTCACGCCCTCCAAGTACTCGGGTCCCGCCTCTGTGGTTGACACCTGACTGAGACAAACTACCTAAGTCCCAAATATTTTGTGGGTTGAATCCTGTGAACTTCCATCTACCGAATTTTGTCTAGGCTCTGCCATTTTCAACGACTGTCCAATGGTGTCCCTTCGCCCATCGGGGCCCGTAGTTGCAATTGCCATTCGAGTCTAAGTTTCATCAAAGTGACTAAGTTCCAAACCCAGTGTGGGGTTCACCTCACAGACTTCCGTCCTGGCTCCATTGTTTCAAACGGCCTACACAACACATCTACCCGCCCACTGGCCCCGCACTCCTGACAGCCGTCCAAGTCCATAGCCAAAGAAAATTCCTTGTGGGGCATCCTTTGTTGGTTTTCGCCAACCTTTCACCATTCCAAAACGGCTAACCCAAAATGGCGAGAGGATAACATCTTTCCCACTAGCGGACTCGAACTCGCTACCGTCGACTAATTTAAAGTGCAAAATGATTAAGGATCGACCCCCCTTTGCGGACCATCCCATGCGGACCACCGTTTGTGGATCTTCATCTCACTCCTACCATTTTCAAGCGGACATTGATCCCTATCCACTCGCTACACGGGACCCAACCCTACCATTTCCCTCCGGATGCCCATGAATGAACAATTGATGCACCCACCTTCTATGGACCCATAATGTGAGCTTCTCTAGCTAGACTTTCATCTGGCCTGCACCATTTCAAATGGCCAACGCCTAATGCCTTCCTACACCCTCCGGCCCACACTTTGAAACTCTAACGACAAAGTGACCTCCATCCTCATAGACCACGGATCCTGCATTGCGGGATGCCGCTTGCCAGCATCATTCTCAACAACGGAGCCTCCAAAATAGTTGTCAACCCAGAGAAGTCCACATGTTTGGGCCCGCATTGACATAACTCCCTCAAATGAATGACTAATGATGGTCTAGAAGATATGTTAGGATCTTTAAGTGATCAATCATTTGATCTAACACTATTTTGTAGGGTTTTGGCTAACATTCCTCATGATTTCATGCTTGAATATGCTCACTACTTCTTTGTTTGTAGGATACATGGAACCAGCTGCTAGGTCCTCGGGGGCAGCCATGGAGAAAGAAAAAGGGAAGAAGATCGCCAAGGCACCTAGGGTTAAAGAGGATAAGGACCAAATGAGATATAAGTTCCAAGGGGAACCCCTCAATTAGAAGGTCACCACAGACTGGAAAGAGATCTCAAACACCAATCTGGGACACATTGACATCAATTAATTTAAGCAAAGGGTTCAAATCAATCCTACAATGGAAAATACCAGAAGAATCAAAGGCAGTGGATTGGACAAGGCTGTCCGATCCTCACCAGTTCTTGTAGCCCCTAAGCTTGTAATGGCCTACAGGGAGGCATATCAAGAAGATACAAAAAGAATAGTGGACAAAGATGGGAATGTATTGGCTGACCTATCTGCCAAGTCGATAGGGAGGACCTTTCACATCCCTACCTTCAGTGAGATTGAGGAGACACGTAAGGAATATGGTAAGAAGATGTGGGACATTGATCCCCTCAAATGTAAAAAACTTATCAATCAGTACTAGCTGAAGGAAAAGAGAGGTAGCGCTAATAAAGTGCCCGAGGAGCTCTTTCAAAGTGATTTCTACGAAGATTACCATGACTTGGTAACCCTTTTGAGTAGAGCTATGGGCCTCCCAACCGCAACCTTCTTTTAGGAATGGATGCTATATTTTATAGAAGAAATAATCCTAGGGGACACTAAGTTTTACTAGGCTGGGATGATTAGTAACTGCTTGCATGAGAAATTCATGGCAGTAAATAAAACCTCACGGTTCTATATGACATCATACCTAGTCTACTTGCTTATAGACCATGCCCAATATAGGGGACTATTTGTGGCACCAAATCCAACTCCAGAAAGGGAGCTAAAGGTGTATGAAAAGTACCCCCAGCTCCAATACAAGAATTTCAAGGACTACTACAAGTCATGACACCTTCATAGGGCATATCATCAGATGCTTGGGGGTGACCCCAAAAGAAGGGTATCCCATAGTTCTAAGACTTTCATTCATTGGTTCGGCTTTCTATTCATACAATTTCCAAAGTTTACCTACATTCAAGCTGAGGGTTTCTCTGAGAAACCATATAAGCTGCCCTGATACCCAAATGAGAGGTTGATACTGCTTGAACTCTCTTGACAAATGCAATGAGCACACACCCTCCTAAGTGACAAGCATAGAGCAGGGATCCCTTATCCCCTCTCCTTTGGCCAAGGAATGTATGAACTTCACATATCCGAGTGTGTAGAGTACTCTGATAAGGAGTTGAATGAATATAACCTAGGGCTCCACACTACCCGGCCACAAATGGATCCATATGGCAAGCTCAAGAAAATGGGCAGACTTGAATATGCCCACCCGCATAATGTTGAAGACTTTTGGGCCAACTACAAAGATGAAAAGGAGGTCCGTATGTTACAATACATGTGCATGACGACATACTTCATCAAGATAGTGAAATTGTTCCCGATGCCAGAGAAAGTAGTTGAATAAGAAAGCACAGTATTGGATCCAAGGTATGATGCTATTGCCAATCTACCGTTGCCGTTAATTGACTGGAATGAAGAAGAGGTCAATGACCTCAACATTCTAACAAAGCCTATTGAGGCAAGGATAAAACAATGGATTGATGGGAATATTTCTCAATTAAAGCTACAAGGAGTGACCCTAACATATGGAGAACTCGAAGATACAATGGAAGGTGAGACTAATAGCACCTCTGACGATGTGGCCCCAACTACGGGAACTTCGACATCTCCTCCCAATACACTATCTAAGAAGAGAAAGGAAGTTGCTGAGCGTCAACCCAAATCGGGCAGTTTCAAGGGGATGCCCACCATTTAGGAGGAATCGATCCATGAAGGAGAGGAACAAGGGGCTGAATAGCCAAAGTCTCCACCTGCCACACTTATTTCCTTGATCGTAATGGTTACTACCATTGTTACTTCTCCGCCTGCTTCGTAGGTAATGGTTGCCACCTCTCCAGCCATAGTTAATATTTTAGTCCACCTCTCCTCTACTTCTTCTGTGGCTCAAGTCATGGCCATAGATTCCTCATCCACCACCACTTCCCCGCTCTCTTCCTCATCCATGTCTCCATCATTGTCTCTTCCTCCTGTCATTATGGTGACAATGATGCCCACTCTCATCCTCCTAGAAGCCTTTACCAAGTACATGCAAAATATGCCCTCGAAGCTTTCTGGAATGTTTGCAAACCCTGCAATTTAGGCCACCCTGGCTCAGGCTATAACTAGCCTCCTCATCCCTCCTCCTCCTATTGAGCCTTCTACGATGGAAGCAATGATGCAAATCTTTGAGGAATTGGATAGGAAACAAAAGAAGCAAGCAAAAAAATGGAAGAAGAGGCAGATGACTACTGTTAGCATCCCCCATATCAACATCTTGTAATTGATGAAGTATTCCACGAAGAGGAGGAAAGAAAATCCTTCGAGGAAGATGATGAGGAGCCAAATGAAAAGTATATTTTGGAGACTTTATATCTTGAACTTGAAGAAGATTTGGCCCAACAACTCAAAGAAATTGGAGAAGAGGTTGAAAAACTACCCACCATTGAAGAGGAATACTAATGAGGAAATGGAGGACACCATACCTCCAACAGGGGAGAAAGATCAAGGTCCCAAGCATGATGAAGAGATGCCTCCTTCAGAAGAACGAGAAGAGGGAGAGAAAGAAAAGAAAGAAGAAGACAAGCTTGAAGAAGAAGAGATAACTTTCGAGGGGAAGGACTGCCCCAAGGAGCATATAGCTACTAAGTCCCCAAGGAAAGAAATGATATTCATTCAAGATTTAGATGAAGAAGAAGGAGAGAAGCCAAAGTAGGAAACTTTGGGTGGCAAGGCAATGCAAATCCAACACACCCGTGAGGAGGAAGGTGGCCACAAATCACCAAAAGGGGAATCTCAGATGCCTGAATGGCTTGAGAAGCAACTAGAGAAGAAGATCTTGACCCCAGTAGATCCAAAGGCAAGGCTAGAAGCCATATTGGCTTGAGCCCAAATCAGTGCAAAGAAGGAAAATAAACCAAGGGTTAGATCTCATCTGATAATGGATGCGTCTAGATCCAGGACAGTGCAAATTTCCACCCCAGTGATGGGAGAGGAGGGGGTCAGTTATAATGTTTCTACCATCAATTTGGGGATAGCTACAAGAGAGTAGAAAATTGACCATCTTCAGGGATCTGTCACCACCATCGTGCATCAAATGCATAAAGATAAGACCTCCAAAGAGGAGCTAAAGGCACATGTGGTGGATCTAACATCCTATATTCAATAATGGTCTTCAAATGAGGAGCTCCCCACTATGTCATCGACTCCCCATTGCTGCTGTTAGAAGAACACATCAATAAGCTAGAAAAGAGAAAGAGTTGGACCAAAGCTAGCGAAGATTGGTTCCGACATGTAATCTATAGTGGTGACATGGGAATCAATCATGCCATTTGAAAAATAAATAAGTTATAGGATTTGAAAAAACAATTGGAGGGAACCGAGAAGAGTTGCCAAGGCTTCATGGAACTTTACAGGATTACTTATCCTAAGATCAAGGCCATCCTCAAGATTCTTGATAAATTATGGGAAAAGGAGTTAGGTTTGGTAAAGCCTGATCAACGGCTTGTGGAGAGTGGAAAATGGGCTTGGAACACATAAAAGAAGTCTTGGAGTAGGTGTTCTATGTGGTAGGGATCGATGTGGCATGCGCCAAAGAGAAGAGGGAAGATGCTAAGGACTATCTCAAACTAATGACAAATTATGAGATGCCGGCCCTTGAGCTTGATGCGAGAAAAATCAAGCCGTATTTCCATAAGAAGATGGAAACGGGATCAACGGGTGTGGTAACAGTAGATTTCATGGACTTCACTACCAATGCCTCTGTTCAGTTTGAGCAAATAATCAAGGCTACACTCGAGTGCATGGAGAATTGGGAGGAAATCATGAGCCGATGAAAGAAATTGACATTTCAGGCAATCCAATCTGATATAATGGAGTGGGACAAGCTGAAAGCACTGATTGGGAAATTCATAGAGTATGCCACGTTGAAAAAGGAGGCAGGAAAGCCTATCATAGATGATGAATTCCTCATAGTGTAGCCACTGTAAACAATAATCAACTAAAGGACAAAATGCTACAGTGCTGCTCACTAGATGACAAAATAGACAAAAGACAAGATGTAATTTTAAATTGTTTTATATTTGGGGGTAGGTGAAACCCTAATTTGTAGTGAATCTTGGCCACACAATGAGATTAAATCTTGGCCACTCATTCTGCTTTTAGAAAACTATAAATAGGGGGTCTCCTCTCATTTTAAAGAGAGAGTTGAGTTGTTGTAAAGGCATGTCGTTGGAATGATTAATATAAATTCATTGATTTGGTGGATTCTTGAGTTCCAACTTCATGTTGCATGATTATTCTCCTCATTTGTATTGAATTTGAGTAGATTAACTTTTTTGTTCTATGTATTCTTTCATGCTTTAGTAGATTAGTTAATGCTGTTCATTGGTCTTGAAGAATTTTGCTGTCTTAAAGCCTTTCCTTGTTCATGCTTTTTTTTGTTTATTGATGATAAACTGCAGTGTAAAGCTAGTTTGAAAATTATATGAATGTTGCACTTAACTTCTATCTCTTTTTCATGTTTTATGGTGAATGAAAGATTGAAAATCCACAAACCTTAGAAGATTGCACAAGTTTCATAGTACTATAATCTGATTTGGTTAAGTGGAACTTTGTTTTGGGAAGGCTGTCTACTATAGGGTCCTCCATTATCATTGTTCATTTCTAGTTTCAAGTCCAGGAACTTCTTCTCTTCCTTGCCTCTTTTTTTTTTTTAATAGTGACTTTGAACAAGGTTCATCGCACATTGTAAAGCCAAATATGAAGTTGAAATAGAAGTTTTAGACTATTGTTTGAACCAACAACAATTGTAAAGTAACTTCTCATCTTAAGAACCCCATCTTAAGAACCCCATTAAATAAGCCAATTCTCCCCAGCTTAACTCACGTAAGTCTGCCCTGTGATTACCAATAAAATCACATCAATCAACTGAGATATTCCATGCACATCATGACCTGACACCTGAGAGACCTTGGGGTAGGATTTTGTAACTTGTTTGCAGATTTATACCTTTCAAGAGAGGTGATGTACCTATGCATTACTTGTGTTGAGAAGTGCAAAAAAACCCATCAACAAAAACCTTAATAAAACTCCCTACTATGCGAGCTTTCTTCAACTTTGCATTTCCTTCATCTATTTCCAATGCCCAAACAAGGAGTCTTCTAATTTATTTTTTAATACAACTTCACTTGCTCCCTTGTTTTGGTGTAAAAAACTTCATTTTGCTTTTTGGGCATGTGTTTTCTACTTTTTCCTTCTCTTAAACTTGGCATGGAACTTTAGATTACCTTTTTTATTAAAATGTTTTTAAAAACTCATATTTTCTATTTTATAGCCAAGAGAGAAAATAATATTACTTAAAATGGAAAATTTAAGCAAAAAAAATGACTAGAGTAGGCATATTAAAAACACATTAAGACATGTGTACCCACCTCCAAATCATACTTAGGCAACACTCTAATTACTAATCTTTCATACACTGCAATGCTGACTTGCACCATTAGATATCTTTGTATATCAACAGTCTCTAGAGCATATAGAATCTCAAACATACTTTTGAAATAAATGAAAATGAAGCTTATCAAGTGGAACTATAATGTACCTCTTTGTATACCTATTTAGGTTAACTAGAAAAACATTTATGGTGCTTTGGTTGACCTTGTTAACATGGTGAACATAGTACAAAAATAATTCCTATATTTCAACTAACTACACTAAGATGTGTATTATCCTTCTAATGTATTTGTGTGCATGCACATGATGACCTATCCATCTAACCATGGGTTATATTACCCTTTCTATCTAAGCAGGACCAAGAACCCTAGACATCTCTTTTGACATCATTCTTACTTTGTATCACTTTCATATCCTACTAGCCTATCCATGGGTTGTGCTATGATGTAGCTGTTCACTTATATTATTCATAAATATTTTAAGTTTCCTTTTAATGGTGCAATTCACATTGTTGCTCATAGTGGATACCAACCACTTACCATTTGGGATAAATTCTCCCTTAACTATTTATGTCTTACTCATTCTAGCCCCCTTTGACCTTCATCTATAAAAATACAAGACATGTTAGAATTATTCCCCCATTTATTCATCAGTGCAGTTGAATTCAATTAGTTTCTTTGACTCCTCCCCTATCCCACCAATAGGTCGAGGAGCACAACTAACATCAAACAATCCTCCCCCTTCCTTATATATATCTTAGGCATGCTTGTGATATTCTAAATCCACATTCACCTCTTTCTTTTACCCTTGTTCCTTCTTCTACTTCATAGGAGAATTAGAAAAAGAAACCACACAAAATTGAAGTAGTCATGTCTCCTTATATCAACCATCCTATTATTCCAAATCCACCTAACCACTCACCATTCTCTAAGCCACTTGACCTACCAAATGTGAGCTTTATTTATAGCATTACCCTTTCATCCTTGGTTCCCTTCACCTATATTTTGTATGAATACTCTCAAAAATTTTCTTTTCCACCCTTGACATTGATATCACCATCCACCTTCAAAAAGTAAGCCTAAACATTAGCCTACCTCATATTTTTTGTAGCTTATGTCTAAACCTTCCTCCACCCTACCCTCTTAAATCCTACTACTCGTTCATATTGTCAATAGTAAAATGCTAGGATTTAGGTGAAATCAACCTTGTAAATCCTTTAATTAATTGTTTTCCTAATGTATTTTGTAAATTATCCATAAGAGGTGAAATCGTTTAACCAATAGCGGTGAAAAAACTCATGTAAAGATGAAGTTACCGTTACCATTTGTCTTCTGGGAAAATGACAAAATAGTTAGGCATCCCATTTTGAATCTCCTATTTTTGGAGGGTTATGACATCCATCATATGTTGTAAGAGTATCTATGACACTATGACAATTTTCATAAGATTCTATGACGACTATGTCACCATTTATGATTGTATTTATGAAAAATTCCTTCGTTAGGTGCCCATGCATGATAGATAACTTATTATAGTTGTAAGGGCATCTATAATTTGCTATTTTGGGTGGTTTTGGTGTTTGGAAAGGAGGTCGGCATGGGTGTTTCCATGTGGCTTTACTGCATGTTTTTTGGTGATACCACAGTGGTATTCATCCCCACAAGTTTCTAGAAATTGGGGTCTTGAGCTAGAGTTATTCATTCAGTTTTGTAGGTAACAGGGTGCTATCGGATTCTAGAGTTATTTAGAGAAGTGTATAGTTGTTGTAATCTTTCTTAGATTAGTAATATACTTTACTCTCTCTTTTTGTGGTGGATTTTTTTCCCTTAGGGGTTTCTCCACGTAAATATGGTCTCATGTGTTGTGGTTTTTTTTTCTTGTTTTGATTCTACAATCACTTTCATATTAAGGTTAATCTTTGGATTCAAACCTGAAATTACTATTGATTAAAGTTCATATTGAAAGATTTCTTCACCTTTTTTAACGACATTTGGTATCAGAGCTAACACTTTTATTGAGAAAGGGACACTTTTCTCTTGAGTGTTGAAGGTTTTGTGCTGCAATGGGAGCTTTCTCTTTGTAGGTTTTTTGCAGATTTGTGAAATATTGTAAACCATGGCTTCTACCTCTCGTCTAGATATTGAGAAGTTCAATGGTACTTACTGGTTACGAGATGTGAAAGTTGAAGATGGAGGATCTACTTGAAGAGAGAGATAAAAAGAAACTAGAAAAAGTGTTTGATGAAGATTGGACCAAAATGGACAAGGCACAAGAAACCATTTGGTTGTGTCTTGTAGATTCCATCCTCTTGAATGTTTTAGAATAATATACTACATACAATTTGTGGAAGAGGATAGGTAATATCTACCAAACTAAAAGTCTAACTAATAAGTTATATCTCAAAATATGTTTGTATTCTTTGAAAATGAAGGATGGTGATTCTATTGCAGAAGATTTAAATGATTTTAATATGATTATAAGTCATCTTTCATCCATAGATGTTAAGTTAGAAGAGGAAGATAAATGTATTTTGATGCTTTGTTCTTTACCTAAATCTTGGGGAAATCTAATTGTTTCCATAAGTGGTGGTGGTACAGAACCAAAGATGGATAGTCTAATTGCTATACTTCTTTCAGAAGAGATGAGGAGAAAATCCATGAATGCGGGTTCCTAAGATTCCTTGCATGTGCGAGGAAGGTCCAAAGAAAAAGGAGGGCCTAAAGGGGACAAGAAGAGAGACAATTCTAAAGGATGTTATAAAACCACTGGGAAGAGCAGAGTAAAGTGTTGGAATTGTGGTAAGAGTGGGCATATGAAGGAGTGTAGAAACAAGAAGAAAAGCATCGAAACCTCCATAGATAAGTCCTCTGATGATGGTGATTCTGATGCTTTTTTATTTTCGCTAACTCTATTAGTAATGATGCTTGGCTTATTGATAAGGTGCCTCCTTCCATATGACTCCTCACAAGGAGTGGTTTAATTCATATTCAAATTATGATGGGGGAGAAGTTTTCCTTGGTGATAACAACATGAAGAAGATTATTGGTAAGGGAAAGGTAAAGTTGTGTTTTAGTGATGGAAGGGTTAAAAACCTTGATCATGTTTTACATATTCTAGGACTTGTGAGAAATTTACTTTCAGTGTCTAAGTTGAATGATTATGGGATGCATGTGACATTTGACATGTATGGTTACAGGATGGTAAGAGGGAGTTTGGCGATAGCTAAAGTATCTCGGATTGGGACTTTGTTTAGGCTTAATGCTTCCACATTTTTTAACTCTGCCAATGTAACTGGCACTGAAAATACATGTATGTTGTGGCACCATAGATTAGGTCACATCTAGGTGAAAAAGGTCTTAAGACCATTTTGAATAAAAAATTGGTTGATAGTATTTCTGATTATTTGGTTGGTAAAAATGAATTTTGTGAGTATTGTGTGTGTGGTAAAAAAATAGATCATCATTTGCTAATGGGACTAATAAAGCTAAGAGATTATTAGAGATCATTCGTTTGGATGTGTTTGGACTAGTGTATGTTGATGTTTTTGGAAAATCTCGTTATCATGTTACTTTCATTGATGATGTGTCAAGATACGCCTGGATTTATTTTATGCATGCAAAATATGAAGTTTTTACTACGTTTAAGGAATTTAAAGCCTTAGTTGAGAAGAATTATAAGATAAGGGTGTTGAGATTTGACAATGGGGGTGAATATTTCTCTAAGAAATTTGATGATTTTTGCAAACATGCAGGAATTGTTAGGCAAAAGACTATACCTTATACTCCCCAACAAAATGGGGTAGTAGAAGGAATGAACTGAACCTTGATGGAAAGAGCTAGGATTATGTTGAGTGGTGCTAAGCTTGATAGATGCTTTGGGAAAAAGCTGTAAGTACTACATGCTATTTGGTTAATAGATCTCCTTGTAAAGCTCTTATTGATAAAACACCTTATGAAATGTGGTTGGCTAAAAAGCCTTTAGTTTCACATTTAAGGGTCTTTGGTTGTGAGGATTTTGTTCATGTGCCTTAAGAGAAGTGACCTAAATTGGATCCAAAAGCTCAGAAATGCATCTTTGTAGGATATAGTAAGAATGTAAAACGTTATAAGCTTTGGAATCCTCTAACCCGTAAAATGATATTTTTTTAGAGATGTGATTTTCAAGGAATCTAGAGCTAACTCAAAAGAAGAACAACCAAAGGTAAATACAAAGACAATACACTTTGAAACTAAGTAGGAAAATGCACATGTGGAAGAACAAAGTGTAAGTGTGAATAAGTAACAAGTAAAATAACACTTCTTAATAAGACATTATATCAAAGATTCTACAAATTAAACTAGTTTAAAGTAAGAATCTACTTAAAGCGTCATATTTTTTTCTATCTTTAAAGATTTATTAAATCACAGAGGGCTCTTAAATTTTGATAAGCTCCGTGACTATTAAAATTCCAATCGAAAGAACATAGTGATGCTAAATGTAATGACGAAATCCTATATGATAATATCTAAATGATAAAGGAAACTACTGTATTCTGAATTGACATGATACTATAATGATGAAGCTACAGTAAAACTACTATGCAACTGTGATATGATTTCTACTGATGCTATGATGCTAAGATACTATTGCTATTACTATGATGCTTGATTGATTACTTGATTGATTTCTTGTACAGTAAGATTGCACAAAGATGGGGATCCATTTCCTATATTGTGAGGCTGTATTTATAGATTTCTCGGTAGCACATTTTCACAGGGGAAAAAAAGAAGAGGTTTGGATTCAATCTGGAAGATTGAATGGTTAGAGATGGAGAGAATTGAGTTGATTATGGGAATGGTTCCTCCCCATGAAAACATCAGGCAAGGGAATAGGAAGGATCAAAGGGAGAAGATTGAGAGGATTTCCTGCAAGCTTTCTTGTGAATGCCAGTCACATTAAATTAGACATGATATTTGATTTGATAGGAGAGTGAATAGAGGAATTTTGATTTATGCCTTTATTTGAATTATTTTGATTTATTCAAATTAGCAAAAAGATGATAATTAATTTAATAGAACAAACTATAGAAGTTGTTTATTAAATTAAATAGAAGAAATATGATAATTAAACAATAAAGTATTTAACCTTTGCTTAATTAATTAAGATTGAATGATGTGATTAAGATAGAATAAATAGGGGAATTTGATAATTAAATAAAATAAAGTAATTAATTTTGTTTATTTAATTAAGATGAAATAATAGCAGAATTAGAAGAATTTAAACATGAACTATATAAATAAATAATTCTATTTATTCAATAGTAGAGGAATTTAGGATAATTAATCAAATAAGTCGTATTTAATTAATTAGATTCTCCAGACCATTTTTAGGTGTATACATTTTGCCCCTCTTTGAAGTGATGTGTTTACGCATTGCTTCAAAGAAACTTTTGCTGCTACTGCTAGTATGCGTCAATTTTTCGGTATGCCCTAGACATTAATTTTTAGGTGATTGATGATAATATGCCCCCTCCAGAGATAAATTTATGATTTTTTGATTTTTCAAAAATTTATGATTTTTTGATGATTTTTCGATGATTTGATGAAGTAATGATGGTAAAATAATTTATCTCCTGATAATTGTTGTAGAAAGTTTTCCTGTGGATGAATTTTAATTAATCTCCCAATAAAAAATAATTAAAATCTTAAAAATCCCATCAAAATCTACATTTAATAACCTATAAAAGGTCAAAAGGGTCCTTTTCAAACTCATTTGTGCATTTGACTTTTGAAAAATTTGTGAGAGAGAGCTATTTGAGCCACTTGGAGCAATATGTTGATTCCTTACCACACCCTACAGACCTCCCGTATGTACCCCTAAACCTCCTCGTAATTTGTGCTTTTTTTTCACGTTATTTTATGTACTTTGATTTTTTCATAGTTTTAGCGCTTGAAGGACGCGTTGTAGCACTTTGACAGTTTGGTGTAGCGCTTTTAGGGACTATTTTAGCGCTTCGGAAAATTAGCACTTTGATCATATATTTTAACGCTTTGATAGGCTAATTTAGTGCTTCGAAAATATTAGCGCTATGATATGATAGATTAGCGCTTCGATAGGTTAATTTAGCGCTTCGAGGGTTTTAGCACTTCGAGCTACTGTTTCAGCACTTTGACCTACCAAAATAGCGCTTTGAATGATGTGGTGATTTGATAGTCTATTCTAGCGCTTTTGATTGATGAAATGGTGCTTCTAATCTTTTAGTGCCTTGAATGCCTATTTTAGCACATCCAAGTCAAATTTGATAAAATTTGTCAAAATTTTCCTTGATTTGATCGATTTTGATCCTGTCAACCGTTTGGTTTGATATGATTTGATGATCGAATAACCTTGATGATGTTGAACCTTATGATGAGTGATTCTAATGATTGATAGACAAGAATTATCCTCATGATAGGCGAGGAATAATTTCACATGTGATGAACCTCATGATAAGTGAGGTTGATTTTGATAAATTGACCTCATGTTAGGCTAAGTACAATTAAAGATTGATAATGATGACCTCATGTTAGGTGAGGATTGATGATGCTTGCTCATGATTTTTGATCAAAATTCGCACCAAGAGTTTATTAGATTTGATAGGATAACTTATATGTGATATTTTGACAAAATGTATTGATTTTGAATGTTTCATGATGATAGGAGCCTTTGGATAACCTCCAGATACGAGAGTGTTTTCCATGGACATTTGACTTGATTCCATAGTTGACACCAGATGAAACACAAATTATTGTTCAGTGTGGACTTGCTTCACTTCTTGACATGCCCCAGATTAGGATTAATCGGGGTCTCCTCATAGCTTTAGCCAAGCGATGGCATAGTGACCATAATACTTTCCACCTAACCACTGGTGAGATGACAATCACTCTAGAGGATGTATGGTGGATTTTACAAATACCATTTGTTGGGGAGATTGTAGTGTGTGATTCATAGGAGGTGGGTGGGACAAATTCTCTTTGTAGAGTTTTCCAAGATGATCATATTGCTGGGTTGTGGATCCCATGGCGAGATATGGTGGACGCATATGCCACTTTACCTTCAGTTCTAGCAGGATTTATTGGAGGGTTCCTTTGTCTTGATCGTAGGTCAAAGGGACTATTTGTTGGGTGGGGCCATGTACTTGAGAGCATGATCGTGCATGGTACTAGATATGCTTGGGGGATGTGCATGCTGGCACATCTATATCATGATTTACATTCAGCTATATATTTGAGCGGGCATAGCTTATCATCGGGAGCCACTTTGCTTCAAGTTTGGGCATGGGAGCATATTGCTATTATGCGACCACTGCCAGTACGAGATAGACCTACTACTAGGCCATATGTTTTTAGATACAAAGGTCGACTTACCCAGTCTAGGATGGGTAAGTTGGAGCATTGGAGGCGTGTATTGGATGATTTAGAGGCTGTGACATGGAATCCCTATTTGGATTGTGAGCACTGGGATGAGGATGATGCAAAGATGGGTTATTTGTGCGACTCCATGTACTTGATTGGCAGGACCCGTTTCATTTTAGAGAGATTTTTATTGTAGAGGGTTTACATATAGTATGGGATTGTCTAGTGCATGCCCCAGGTTGTTGCACATTATTCTCGATGATAGAGTGATACAACAGATTGGGGACCCTGTTTGTCATATGATACTATTGTAGAGGGATATCGTGCCTTACAACCTTCAGCCTAGGACCTGCATCGTGATATTGTAGAGACACTAGTGACTGTGGAGTATGCACAGTATTTTGCATTACATCCATGCCCTCAAATCACTATTCCTGAGGAGCCAACACCACTACCTACAGAGGAGGAGGTTGTTGTTGTACCTGGTCAATGATGGAGACGAGAGGAGGATGTGGAGGAGGAGCAAGCTATAGATGTCGAGGCAGAGGAGGATGTTGGTGAGGAGGAGGGAAATGGTGAGGAGGAGGATAGTGAGGTGAGTAGTATTGATGAGAGCAATAGTGATGGCGGAGATGACAGAGGGATGGTGGTAGAGGAGTTATGATAGGTCCATCTACTAGTGTGCCTCGTAAGAGGCAAGCAGTGGAGACGTCTTCTTCAGATTATCAAACCCAGATTGCCAGCCTATAGGTGTAGATACAGAATTTGCAGGGGCAGCTTGTTCAGGCTCAGGGGTTACTTGCTCAAACATAGATGTAGTTATAGACCCAGACACAGGCTCATGCACAGGCCATGGCACAGATATAGGGATAGTTGGCTACTGCCCAAATGCAAATTGGTACATTGACAACAGAGTGAGATAGCGCTTGGCAGATTATAGAGCAGGCTTAGACCATCGCTGATAGACTACAATGGATACACGAGGGCATGACCGTGGTAGATTATATGAGAGAGGTTCTCCACGTGGGCTTTACAGAGGCCGTTACCATGATTTAGTCCCTATCGAGCAGAGAATTAGCTATGCCCCCTCACGATCAGTTAGGACACATTCCTGAACTGTTAGCGAGGGTGTGGCTCAAACAGCATGCAAAGATCCAGGAGGTACTGGTCTATCTGGCGGAGGAGGTACTGGTCCCGAGATGCCTGCACCATTTGGCAATAGTAGATATTAGCTGTCTAATGTGATTTTGTGATATATTTGAGACATGATGTATACTTCGATTCAACCAATTTTTGATGATATATCTCTTTTATTTCAAACTTCATTGTATACTTGACATTGATGATTTATATGGTCTTTATGATATGCAATAGAATTTTATTGATCTATGATGTGTTATATTATGATTCTATGATGGATGCATTTATTTTCCATGTTCTATATGCCATGTGATGATTTTTATATATTATGATTATTTTCATGTTATGGACGTATCATGTGATATGCTATGATTTATGATGCTCTATTTAATGAATGATATACAAATGTATGATGTATGATGTATGGGTGCGTGATGTATGGATGTATTTTTATTTTATATGATGATTGTCTATATACATGGATGTAGATGTAATGGTTTAAATAATTTATGATATGCGATGTAAATGGGATGTGTATGTTTTATGTAAATGTAACTGTAAATAAATGACACAAATAAATGAATGATAATGATGTATGATATAAAATGAAATGCAATGATATGATAGTTGTATTATAAATGAAATGATGAATGATATGTTATATGAGAAATAATTGATGGATGAATGAAAATGTAAATAATGATGTAATAAATGTATGATAATAAAATGTGAATGGATGATGTAATGAATTTGATATGCGAGAAAGAATTGATTGATAAATGTAATGCAAGGATATGATTTAGTTTTGAAATTTTCTTTTAGAAATTTTATGTGATATGGAAAATATGATATAGATGAATGCAAAATTATTTGATTGAAATGTATGAATGATGATATGATAAATAGAAGATGCTTTCTAATGTGTGAAAAATGATGATGCAACTACATGGTTATGATGATATTTTTATTAATGTCAAGTATACTCAATCTTATTAATAGAAAAGATAATCATCAATTTGAATCCTTCATGAGCTTTCGTAACAAACACTCTGTAGATGTAGAAACTATTATGAATACAATCTAATTTTATCATGCAACCACATGCAAAATATTGGCATTTTAACTGTACTTTTGTGCTTTGTATCATCATAGAGCTTTAAAAATGTTGAAAGTGAGTACAAGCATCAAAGGTATATTTTAGACCAATGACGACCTAAGTATTACTTTCATGATTTTTGATATTGCAAGCAAACACAAGCATCTAGGTATAATTAAACCGAGATGACCTGAGCATTTCTTGCATAAATAGACAAGGATTAATCATTTTAGTGTGTGAATTCCGAATGTTATCAGTAATACATTTGTAGAGCACATCCTACAACAATTCACACATTAAAGAATTAATTCACCAACAACAGACAAATGAAAATACCATTCCCCTTCCTTCCTTCTCTAGTTCAATACATCATCGAGTTACTCCAAAGAAATGATAACAAGAAATAAAAATACAACATATCCAACCTTTACTTAAAGTGTTTCAACCATTAGTCACATTAGATCATCCATCCCGATTTTATGATGTTTTTGTGATTTTTCTAAGATTTCAAATCAAACCTATCCTAGGGGCCTCAGGGGTTGATCAAAGATTATCCTTGCCTATTTTATACACGAAAAGACCACGTAGTTTGACTGGCACAGACTCATGTTTTTTGACTTTTTGAGACTAAATTTTTGACTTGTTTTTGGATTTTTCTGTTGTCATATGGATGTCTGATGGTGATTGTTGGTTCAAGTTGGTTTGCATTTTGATCATTTTTTTTGTTGCGTTTTGGTAAGCTCGATGTTTTATTGCCCCTAGTGATGTGCAAATGTTGTCCTCAAGCTAGGGTGAGACAATGACTATTTGCAATGATCTGATAATGGATGTAAAGTGATGGTGAAATTAATGACCATGACATGTGTCTAAATAGATGGAAAAGCTGGTTAATTCACAAATAGCGCCCATTTCTAGGTTTTTGCTATATGTTTTTATTGCACTTTTCTCTTTTTTAGTCTTTTTATCTTTTCTCATTTTTTTGTATTTTTTCGTTACAAAGATGCCTGTTTGCCAGGTTTTCATCAAGGAAACCCTTTTTTAAGAAGTTTGAAACGTGCACTAGGTGATTTAGGTGTAGAATTTTTTAAGATGGATACTGTTGATAGGTTCATCAAACAAATCCCCTTCAGGTGTTGACAGCTGATAGGATCCTGATCCATAGACCGATATGATGACAAAGGGAACTAGCTAGTTAGGTTCAAACTTCCCTTTCTTTTCTCTATCCTACTGATTTCTAGGGTTTTCCTTTAGGACCAAGTCACCAACTTGAAAGACTCTCTAGGCTTTACCTTGTGATTGTAGCTCCTGGACATTCTCTGTTGATATGATGTGAGGTGATTGATAGCTTGTTGACGATGTTCATTCAATAGTTCCAGTTCTTGAAGTCTAGACACCCTATAATCCTCATCTAAAATGATTCCTTATAGTGACACACGAAGTGATGGAATCTCCACTTCAATGGGTAGTATGGCCTCTGATCCATATACCAAGGCATATGGTGTAGCTCCTGTCGGTGTCCTGATGTTGGTTCTGTAGGCCCATAATGCAAGATTTAGCTGAACATGCCAATCATGTCCAACATCGTTAACCATTTTCTTGAGTATTTTTAGAATTGTGTTGTTAGAGGTCTCTGCTTGGACATTTCCTTGAGGATAGTACGGTGTTGAGAAATGACGTTGGATATGAAATTTTTCACACAATTCTCAGACATCCTAGTTTTTAAATGGTCATCCATTATCAGTGATAATGGACTGAGGTATGCTATACTAACAGATTATGTAGTTTAGTATGAAAGACGAGATCTATTTTCCAATGATTGTTGTTAGAGGAACCGCTTCTATCCATTTTCTAAAGTATTTTGTTGCTGTGATTATGAATTTGTGCCCATTGGATGAAGATGGGTTTATCTTTCCTACCAGATCTAGTCCCCACTAACAAAAGGGCCATGTTGATGTGAATGGGTGTAAATCTTGAGCTAGTGCATGGATTAGATTACTATGAATATGACACTTTTGGCACTTATTGAAAAACTAATAAGATTCCTTCTCCATACTTGGCCAGTAATACTGCAAACAGAGGAGTTTCTTTGGTAGAGTTATCCCACTTGAATGAGTTCCACAAATATCTTCATGAACCTCACGCAAGGCTGTATTAGATTTTTTATGTTCTAAACACCAGAGAAGAGTGCCATCTAGACCTCGATGGTAAAGAATGTCAGTGATTAAGATATGTCGAGTGGATTGGCGAATGAAGTTGCGTTTTTGGTTTTTGGAAAAATCGGGAAGAAGGATGTTGTATTTTAGGTAAGCATAGGTCTTTCCATAGAGTGAGGATTCAATGGTATCTAAATGAAATATGGTTTGAGATTTGAGATTATCATAAGTAGGATTTGACACTTGTTCTACCATAAACTCATAATGACCACATTTTTCTGGCAACTACAAAAGTGAAGCAATTGTCGCCATAGCATCTGCCGCTTTGTTTTCTGCCCTTGGAATATTCTCAAATTTGATATCCACAAAGTAATTTTTGAGATCATCAATCAGTTGCTTATATGGCATCAACTTCTCATCTTTCGTCTGATATTCATCATTTACTTGATAAATGACTAATTGTGAATCTCCATATACTTGTAGCTCTATTACCTTCCATTCAATTGCCACCTTGACGCCAATGACTAGTGCCTCATACTCAACTACATTATTGGTACATGGAAACATGAGTCTATAAGACCTTGGGATGGTGTGTCCTTGAGGTGTAACAAATAATTTTCCCGCGCCAGATCCTCTTTGTGTGTATGACCCATCAAAATAAAGCCTCCATTGTTGTGTTGTTACAGTTAGAATGTCTACATCAGGAAAATCCATTGGCATAGGATGATCATCAGTTAATGGAGCCTTGGTTAATTGTTTAGCAATCACTTGACCTTTGATGGCTCTCCTTTCCACACATTGGCTATCAAATTCACTTAAAAGCATGACCCAATTGGCCAATTTGCCTGTTAAAGAAGCCTTGTTGAGTATATATTTTAATGGGTCAATCTTTGCTATGAGCCTAACTGTGTGAGTCAACATGTAATGCAGCAACTGCTGGGTAGAAAATACCACTGCCAAACAATATTTCTTGATGAAGGTGTAATTTATTTCATAGCCATTCAAAGTCCCGCAGATGTCGTAAATGGCTTGTTCTCTTCCTTCATAATCTTCTCGTGCCAACAATGCTCCTAAAGAAATTTGTTGTGGCAATGTATAGTAGCAAAGGTCTACCTTCTGTAGGTGGCATGAGAATATGTGGTGACATCAAATATTGTTTTATTTGATTGAAGGTCATTTCACACCCTTGATCCTATTTGAATAAGACATTTTTATGCAACAAGTGATTAAATGGATGACTTTTATCTGCTAATTGGGAGATAAATCTCTTGATTGATTGTAGCCTGCCTTGTAAAGACCTAAGTTGATTGATATTATTTGGTGGCTACATTTCCATGATTGCTTTGACCTTTGGAGGATCCACTTTGATACCCTTATCTAACACTATGTATCCTAGGAGTTTTGCTGATGTAACCCCAAAGACACATTTCTTAAGATTTAGTCGGACATTGAACTTTTCTAGCCTTGTGAAGATTTTACTCAGGATATCCAGATGTCCTTCTCTGGAATATCAATTTGCTAAGATATCATCCACGTAATCTTCCATAAAGGTATGCATCATATCATGGAAAATTATAGTCGTGAATGCGGTTTTCTCCTGATCATTTGGTGCTATCTTGATTTGGTTGTAGCCAGAAAAACCATCCATTATTGATAACATGGCATGCCCTGCTGTTAAGTCCAAAATGATATCGATGTTAGGTAAGGGGAGATCATCCTTGGGACATGCCTTATTCAGATCTTTGAAGTCTATACATATTCTGATACTATTATCTGGCTTTGATACAGGCACAATATTTGATATCCATTCAACATAATCGATAAACCCGATGAATCCCGCATCTAACAACTTCTTCAGCTCAACCTTTACCATCAAGGAAATATGTGGAAGCATCTTCCTTAGTTTTTGTTTTACAAGTTTGATTCCAGATGGTAGAGATAGGTGATGCATTAAAATATTTGGATCTAAACCTGGCATATCAGAGTATGACCATGCAAAGTTAATGCTTCTTTCTTCAAAGAACTTGATAAATTCAGGTCTTTCTTGTTCAGTCATAGATTCTACCATATGCAAAATCTTTTCTTTTTCTATTGTGCCAATGTTTATAGACTATGTAGGTTCCACCAGTACCGATGACCTTTCATGATAATTCTCTGGAAGGGTGTCAAATCTCCCATCTTTCAGTGTCTTAGAGAGGTTTTCACCATTCGATGCGTTCTTTATTTTTACTTTTTTGAGATCTAATGCTGCCATAGAATGGTTTTCACCATTAGATCCATTATTCCTATTTTCATTTTTGCAACTGGAAGATTTGACACCCTCCTATCTAACCGTGTCATTATGAGATTTATGGTGACAACTTGTGTCAGGTTCATCATAACAAAGGAAGTTTACAATAGCGTCATCATTCTCAAAGATGGGTACATTAATAGGTTCAGTGGGTTCCCAGTCAATAAGTTCAAGATGTATTAATGGAAAAAAGTCATCAGATTGAATTTGGTCAAAGACATTAAGGGTTTGAATAGTTATGGTGTCAAGGTTGTCATTAGGGATGTCAAGGTCTATGATATTACTTTCCTCCAAATTATCTAGCTCACTCGATGTCTGTCTATCCTCACTTGAGTCATCGATATTTTATGATTCTAATACAAGTGGTCTAGACCTTGAGCCCTTTCCCTCCTCATGTGTGGGTGCATACTCCTTTGTGACATGAATTTGTACATCTATGTACGATACATCAAAATATAGATCCCATTCATATTCATTGGAATCTGTTTTAGAGCTCTCTCTTATTTGAAGGATTCTTTCAACCGCCTTCTTAGTCATTTCTTGTTTTTCTTCCTCTAAGTAACCCAATCTTGTCTTATCCTTTGAATGAAGAGTGAGAGGTTCAATG
>CM021101.1:259005192-259020742 GCA_007115665.2 Sequoiadendron giganteum
TCTTTTTCTATGAGTCTCTGTCTTTGTAACCTTGTCAAAATTGGCGTACAAGTGTTTGTTTTTCCCACTAAACTTTGATCTTCTATGTTTGGATGAGTGTCTAATGAATTTTAACACAGCCAAATAGGATGATATATCCTATTGATGAGACTAGGTTACAAATTCTGATTACTATGCCTCGTTTCATGATGGTAGGATGATAATATCCTGATGAAGAAACTTAGCCTAATAACCAAGATTTTGGTTTGTTTTGTGGACATTTTATAGTTTGCAATATCTGGGTTCAAGTTGAAAATAATTTTAACTTGTAGGAACCTATTTGTTTCTAGTTTAAGAAACTGTCTGGATTGAGGAGATATTTCTGGCTGATAAAAATATGAGTTTCAAATGTCAACAAATTTGATAGATGTGTCCGGAAACTCTCTATTTTTTGCTCTTTGGAAGTGCTAAAACAGACTATGGAAGCACTAAAACAGGGTGTGGAAGTGCTATAACATATTGCAGAAGTGCTATTTTGCAGAAGCACTGAAACAAACCTCCGAAGTGCTAAAACAGAGTGGAAAAGCGCTACTTTGGGCACAAAATTGCTTAAAAAGACCTTAGAAGTGCTAAAACAGAGTGTGAAATCGCTACTTTGGATTTCAATAGTGTAGTCTGATTTTTCTACCCTTGAAGAGATTGATTTTCTTCAAGATTTTTGTTTTTTTGATAGGATACCTCCACTAGTAATTTTGTGATGTTGGATGACAAGCCTAATGTTTCCAAGTTTTCTCTATTGTAAGAATTGATCTGACCTATTGGAATATTCTATCATTGGCTACAAGATGGAAGACTAACGAATAGGTTGACTATGATTATGTTTTTGTGACAAGGCTCTTCTTTGGAAAATGGCTTGTGAATACAAAGGTTCTAAAGCATAATCATTAGTATATTCCTTGGAAAAATCGTGAAACCTATGGATGAAGGTTCTATGGTGAAGTAAGACTTTCATACTTTGATATAAGAATCGCCGTCTTTCCAAGAGTTTCTTGTAACTGATTTGTTTCTTTGGTTGTTTGACTCTTTTTGTGAGGGATTTCTTGACAAACATTGTGGATTTCCAATCCCTAATCATAAACTTCACTATTTGGTTTTGACTCTTTTGTGTTCTTCTGGATGATCTTTTATCTAAGTTTAATGATTTGAGAACATGACAAGCAATTGTAGAATAATTGTTTTTAAATCTAGAATCTAGACAGATAGTGTATGTTCCAAGAACCACGCATGGTCCTATTTTCATTGGTTTTTTTGACAAAAATACGCTTTAGACAGACTCACTCTTAAGGTCAAAAAGGTCATCGTTATACTCAACAACCCACATCTTAAAATTGCATTGACTCACACAGCTGTGTCACCCCCTAGAGGGTGCCCATGTTTTTGTCATTTCCAGGCACATACTCAAGGTTAGATTTCTGGATCCCTTGAGAAAATGGTCCTTGGAAATTATATGGTGAGTGTCTTGGGGGTAGATTCTTCCCTCCCCTTGCACTGCGAGTATTATAATGTCTGGTTACTGACTCAGCTAGATTCTACACTATGGTTCTTAGATAGGGTTTTCGTGTGGTGCGGCAAATGATAAAATCCCTCAGGAGACCTCCCAACCTTTAGAAAAAAGGCTTTGAGGATGGTTGTCTTGCACACTACCATCGAGTTGGAATTTCATCAACAACTCACATTTGATTATAGTGGGTTGGAAAACCTAGCTTTGGTTGTTCCCACTTAGGTTGTTCCCATAGGGTGAGTACTTTTTCCCACTATGACAAGCCTTCTAAAGGATTTAACAAAAGCGTAAATTTCATGAAAATAAAGGATGTCTGGCATTTTGATCACCTAGTTAAGGGGAGAGCATAAGCCTATTCACCACACAAGCACAGTAAACAATGATCATTTTTTAAGCCCAAAAGATGATGTACTATTCTAGGTGAAGATGTTGCTTCACAAAATCTTGCTATTTTAATTATAACAAAAGTAGGATGACTATCCCAGGATTGGTATATTTTAAATGAAGTGACTACCCTAGGATTGATTCCTTTTAATCCAAATGCACCAAAATAAAATTTTGGCCACGGTTGCGTCAGATCCAGATAAGAAATATAGAAGCGCTGAAACAGAGGGTAGAAGCGCTATAGTTTAGATCAGATGTGCTATAACTTTCATTAAAAGTGCTAAAATTTTTGGAAGAAGCACCATAGAATTTTTCTGAAGTGCTAGAGAATTTTGGAGTAGCCGACTGTGCTGGGAACATCTGGTCGATGCGCTAAAATAGACTGTGAAAGCGCTATAGTTTCCTCCTTAGAAGCACTAAACAATTCTTCAGAAGCGCTATAGTTTTTGTTGAAGCGCTGAAAAAGACCTCTGAAGCGCTATAGTTTTCCTCAGAAGCACTATAGTTTTGGTCAGAAGTGTCGAAAAATCTCTCGATCGCGCTAAAATTAACACACCAAAATCCTATACGACACTTTTCAAAGAAAATTTGTAAAATATGGGGTTATGCCCCACGGTGGGTGCCAAATTGTAAGTGTGAATAAGTAACAAGTAAAATAACACTTCTTAATAAGATATTATATCATATATTCTAGAAATTAAACTAGTTTAAATTAAGAATCTATTGAAAGTGTCATATTGTTTCCTATCTTTAAAGATTTATTAAATCACAGAGGGCTCTTAGATTTAGATAAACTTTGTGACTGTTAAAATGCCAATCTAAAGAACAGAGTGATGCTAAATGTAATGATGAAATCCTATATGATAGTATTTAAATGATAAAGGAAACTACTGTAAACTGAATTGACATGATACTATGATGATGAAGCTACAGTAAAACTACTATGTAGCTGTGATATGATCTCTACTGATGCTGTGATGCTAAGATACTATTGATATTGCTATGATGCTTGATTGATTTCTTGATTGCTTTCCTGCAGAGTAAGATTACACAAAGATGGGGATCCATTTCTTGTATTGCAAGGTTGTATTTATAGATTTCCCAGTAGCACATTTGCACAGGGGCAACAAAGCAGAGGTTTGGATTCAATCTTGAGGATTGAATGGTGAGAGATGGAAAGAATTTAATTGATTATGGGAATGGTTCCTCCCATGAAAACATCAGGCAAGCAGATAGGAAGGATCAGAGGGAGAAGATTGAGAGGATTGTCTACAAGCTTTCTCGTGAATGCCAGTCGCATTAAATTAGACATATGATATTTGATTTGATAGGTGAGTGAATAGAGGAGTTTTGATTTATGCCTTTATTTGAATTATTTTGATTTATTCAAATTAGCAAAAAGATGATAATTAATTTAATAAAACAAACTATAGAAGTTGTTTATTAAATTAAATAGAAGAAATATGATAATTAAACAATAAAGTATTTAACCTTTGTTTAATTAATTAAGATTGAATGATGTGATTAAAATAGAATAAATAGGGGAACTTGATAATTAAATAAAACAAAGTAATTAATTTTGTTTATTTAATTAAGATGAAATAATAGCAGAATTAGAAGAATTTAAATAAGAATTTAAACATGAACTATATAAATAGATATTTCTATTTATTCAATAGTTGAGAATTTAGGATAATTAATCAAATAAGTCATATTTAATTAATTAGATTCTCTAGACCATTTTTAGGTGTATACACAAAGAGATGGACTAGAAGATGGAGGAGAAGAAGAGAGTTCAAGTGAAAGTTCTGAAGAATCTATTATAACATAGGAATTTGATCATAATGAAGAACATGAGGAAGAACCTCTTAATCCAACTTTGAGAAGGTCCACAACACAACAAAATCCAGTTGATAGGTATAGCCCACCAAATTTTCGCTGTAAGTTTTCTTTATTAAGTACTGACGATGAACCCATATCTTACATGGAGGTTCTCTCTTTAAAAAAAAGTGAGTCTTGGATGCAGGAAATGCAAGAGGAGATGATGGATTTGGATATTTGTGATACTTGGGATCTTGTGAGTTTGTCTAAAGGAAGGAAGCCCATTGGTTGCAAGTGGGTATCTAAAAATAAGTTTGGTGCAGATAGTCAGTTAGAATGGTACAAGGCTAGATTGGTGGCCAAGGTCTACTCCCAAAGAGAGGGAGTTGGTTTTGGTGAAATATTCTCTCCTGTTGCTAAGCTAACTGTTGATATTTTCATATCACCACTTATATCCTTTGCTCAAAATTCATTTAGGGAGGTTGTATAGTTTTAAAATTTAACGATAAGGGTGACAAAAGTGATTTTTAGTCATCAAAAAACACAAGAGAGAGAAAAGTAAAAAAGAGGGAAAAAGAGATGAAAAGTTTGACCAAGTCTTTTTGCACTGGAAAAAGATGTTTTTTCAGCTTTGTTTCACCTACATTGCAAGAAAGAACTTTGATGTTTTCTAGCATGTTGAAGTAGTCCATGAGGAAGAGTCACCACGTTACAAATTTGGAGCAAAATGAGAAATGTCGTTGTAGAAAATGGAGGCTGATTACCACATTCTAGTGTCTTGAATGAGATAAAGGGCATGTTGTAGTAGTTTGGAGAGCTTTCAGGGTTGCTGCAGTGGAAGATAGAGGTAGATTGGAGAACTTTCAAGACATTTCACACCATATCCACATGTTTTTGGGTCCTATGCTACTTAGCTGTTATGTGCAATACCATATGTTTTTGATTAGTTTAGTAGGGAAGGGCCTTGATCCCATGGTTACATCCAAAAGACAAAAAGGAACCAAACGAAGGTGGGAGACAACACAACCATAACCAACCAAGAAATAGAATTCAGAGTGGCTTGTAGGCCATCATTTAACATAGTAATCATAGTCCAACCACTATTAATAAAAAACAACTAGTTTCTACTAGAAAGTTTAAAACTACGTAAGTCATTAATCAGATCGACAGTGTCCCAGGTTATATTAAACCACAATAGAGCTATAATAAAATAGCAGTTTGAGATATGGAACCCAAAAGACAAAAAATAGAAAGCAGTCATTAAAGCAGTAACAAGAAGCCATTACTTGCATTTATTCAGCATATCACCATATTCTCCAATGAGGGAGATGTATTCTCTCCATTCAGGTTTGTCTGTCTCATCCAAAATCTTTAACACATCCATCTTCCCCTTTTTTTTAGGTTCTTAGCAATTCTAGTTTCTCCAGAAATAACTCCGAGCATCACCCTCTTCATCAATCTGTTAGTTACCTTGATAAGCGTAACAAGTGATTTCTCCATGTCATCAAATTGAACCTGCAAAAGGTCAATCTACTCTTTAGAAAGTCAGTGCTAGATTCATCAACATTAGTCTCCATTCTCTCCTTCACAGCATCCTGCACATTCTCACTATCATTCTTAGGTTCCTCAAATTTCTCAATTTGGTCCTCCTCTTCCTCATCCTTTTCAACATCCGTGTACTCTTCTCCCATATCACAAGAAGAGTCCTCAAAATCCATATCCTCTGAATCATCTTCCTCCTGAGCTTCAAACTCTTCAAATTCCAGGTCTTCCTCATCACAACCATAAATCTTTTATTTTCCTTTCTTTTCCATAGAGACAACTTTTGCCAATCAAGTAGACCTTCTACCACCACTACCACCACTCCCCTTCCCATGCAAAGTCACCTTCAAATTCTTATTATGACCACCTTCTTTAGAAATATTAATGATATCATTTGGGCTAATATCTTTTTTTATTTTCTTCACCTTAGGAAGGTCCACCAATAAAGGCGAGTGTTTTCTTTTCTCAGGCGTAGCCTTGAAGATCTGTATCTCATACACACCTTTTTCCTTAACTTTTTGCACCATAGGAGTAGAGGGATTGAAGACATTGGTCATAGGTGATGGGATCATAGCAAGAATTATCGCCCTCCTGGTAGGAATAGAGGGAGGAGGATGGGGATTAGGAGTCATAACATGGATATCTTCAACATGAGGTTCCTCAATAATCCTATCTGGGTTAGTATTTTCAGTTATAATAGCCAAAGGGTTGCCATGAGGATAATTTTCCAGAGAATATTTATACAGAGTTAATATCAGACCTTGGTGAAGGGGAGGACTATCACCCTTTTCTATATTGAGTTGGAGGGATGACAAAAGATAAAAGGGTAAGTTGATAATCTCACCATGCCTAATATGGTTAAGCAGAGGGAAATGGTAAGCATTCATTGACATATATCTGCCCTCTAAGGTAAAATACTACATTACAAAAAGGCTAACCAAAGAAAAGGGAGGATGAATTTCTAGTCTAGCATACCCATTTTGAAATCTTTTAAGGTTCTCCCCTTCATGCAGAAATTTGTCCACAAACTTCTGATAATCCACTCCTCTTCTTGGAAACTTTAATCCCTTGGTTTTGTAGAACAGTAGCTTCCACAATGAGCCGCATCATTACCTCAAATTTCATCACCCAAATAGCCACACTACCTTTCCTCCAGGAGTTTGTAAACTTAGCAGTTAAATTCTCATTATAGCCTTTCAAGGATTCAAAAAATGGAACCATACCAACATTATCAAAGAGCCTATAGAGGTCCACATTATGCTTGAGGGACTGAAAAATTTGGTGGCTCGGTGCGCTTCCTAGGGCCTCCCATTTTCACTCTTTGCAAGTTCTTTGGCTTCTTCGGACTATGCTTCATAATCCCCCAGTTCTTTAGCTTTCTATTCTTGTTGTAGAAGACACAAATTCTCCAAATAACTAAATGAGTCCTTAAGAAATGTGGGATCGAGAAGTTTCTTTTAGGAAGAGCCAGTGATACAATTCCCAAGACCAATAGCTCATCATTAATATTGCAAGTATTAAAATTCACATTTAATTCCATAATTTTCTACACTTTGCAAATTCAAGGGAGCCTAACATTAGGTAAATCAACACGATTCAAAATGAAAACCTTTAACAATTTGAAAATCTCCATGTGATTATCGAGCATCTCGGGAAGGGAAGAAATATTTAATTTAGTACCTAATGAGATCATTTGATACCTCATAGTACCCCCAAAATCATCATTTCTCTTTAAGTCTTTTAACATATCAAATTTCCCCTATTGTCTGCATAAATTCAACATTTTATTTTTGCAAGTTATAATCATTTTCATAATTCTCATTTAATATCATGTCTTTTAAATCCCTCGACATATCATTATTAGTCCAACAAGTCCACCTCATACAACCCAGAGTCATGTTGGGGGCACAATCAACAACTTTGTTGCCCTCTCTTTAAACGTGTTGCACCCTACAGTTGGTGAAGTGACTCTTCAAGGTTAAAAATTTATCCATTATATTTTTTAGCTCCCAAAGTGGCATGACAGCACCATTCAAAATATCCATAATGAGTTTTGAGTCTCCTTCTAATATGACATTTTAAAAGCCAATCTCATGTAGAGTTTTGATACCTCCTAAAGTTGCCATAGCTTCAACTTTATTATTAGAATAAACACCCATATTAATCCCAAAACTTGCAATGCAATCTCCTCTATGGTTTCTTAGAAGACCCCTAGCCCCAGCTAAACCCGGGTTGCCTTTTGAGCACCCATCAAAATTACATTTTATCAAGTTAGTTTGAGGAGGACACCATGCCGTAGTCATTCCAGTAAACATCATTGACCAATTGAGCTTAGTGAGTTCCTTCGTTATACCCCAGTTCTTCTTTATCCTCATCTCTTTGTAGTTAGGCCAAGATTTGGAGAAGTTGTATCTTCCTACCTCAATGTTCTTCTTAATCTAAGTTTTTATAATTATGCTTACCTCCCAACCGCTTCTCTCCAGTTCTGTGAATATCCTATCATTTATTTCTTTCCATATTCCCCAGGTAAGAAAATGGGGAACTTGGTTCTAGAGGTCAACAATCACATTATGGGAAAAAGGGTAGTTTGACTATCTTTCAAGAAACATCTTTATTGAGTGAGGGAACACCCAGTCCGAGAACAACAAAGATAGGAAAAAGGACCACACTTCCTTGGAAAATTTGGTAGTGAAAGAAAAGATGCATAATTGGCACCCAGTGCAATGCCAGATGCTATAAGGGTAGCATGACAATCAATGTAGAGTATCAGTTTATGGAAGACTTGTGAAGGATAAAATTATAGGAAGATAATGTTGTAGGACTTGTCATAACAGTAAGGCATGATAAGAAAGGAAGTGACAGTCCAATCAAAACCACATAGACAAAAATGAAAGCATTTAGGCATCATGAAGAACTATCACCATGACATTTAAAAGAATGGCTGGTAGAGTATAAAAGAACATCTTCACTAATTACTGTAATGGCCTTCTATTCAATGTCATTGGCATTTGTAGCAGGAGGGTTAATTCATTTCTATCTAAAACAAATCACTCAGGTGTAACACAAGGAGAGCATACAATAAGTGAGAGTCTTCAAATAGTTAAGGAAGGTTTGTCAAATGAGCAGTCATGTCAAACATTTCTGATTAAAAGATCTCACAAGTGCAAGGTCATTCTGTTAATCATAGAGAGTTGGAAGAAGCATGGATTTTGAGTGCATGTAATATGTTCTACAACCCATTTTTAAAAGCTAATATTAGTGACTTATTCTCTAATAAATTTTTTTTGGGTGTTTGTTTGCACAAACATATTAGCTTGGGGTGTAAACCTGCTAGCACACCTTGTAATAATCGAGAGAATAGAATACTATGATAGCAAAGTAAAAAGATATGTTTGATTTTTCCTATCATAGACATCTTATAGATGATGGGTTGAGTAGGGCATACACAATATGATAAGAATGGAGCTTGAGGTGACTATTTAAGAGACTATAACAGTAAGGAAGGCATGGACTCTAGTAGTTAATTAGGAGAGTTCAAGATTTAAATGATAGAGTTAAATGAAGATAGCAATGATAAAAATACAGTCCTAAGGATAGTTCCTTTGTCCAGTCTTGAAGATTGAGGTATTTGTGCATTGTCATTAACTTGCGACAGTCAATAGATGATGCAAGAATATAAGGCCAGAGGCAGTCATTGTGGGCTTATGAATATGTATATATTTGATGTAGGTGAGAAGTTTAGCTCAAAAGTGTAGGTCAAAGTCTTGGGGTTTTCCTTGTGCAATAGTGATATAAGATGAATGACAAACACATCTATTGGAAAGACATCTATAGTTGTGTAGGGACAACCACATTATCAAGTGGATAGACTTTGCAAAGTATAATACCAATGACTATCAATATCAAATCTGCTTTCATCTCTAGCTTAAATTGAAGGCAACCTTGGTGCTCTAAAAGATAGTCTAGGGAGTGAATTACACTGATCATAATGAGTGATAAAAGTTTGATTCACAGTGGAAAAAACATTAACAATAAGTAAAGAACAATTCTTATGGAGATTGCTATGGGAGTGACTTTCATTGTCATGAAAAGAGAATAGTGACCTCCAAGCTAGTATAGGCAAGGAAGTTTTCAAAGGGGCAGATTTATGAGAATGTTCATGATAATTGAGGATAGTCAAAAGGTTTGGTGGAAATAGAGAAATGGGGAAAGAGGTTATAAAAGATAATGTGACAAGAGAATGAAAGATTAAGGAGAAAAATCATAACTAAAAGGTGGTCCCAATTCATGGAAGCATGAGAACAAGAAGACCCCTAGTGGTTGGATTGTGAGCATAATTATTCAATCAAGCTAAATAATGATAAATTTTATGAGGACAATCATAATCTTTTAGCAGGGGAGAGGGACATTGCTAATGAAGAAAACTGCTAATGAAAGAAACAATAAAATGTATCAGGAGCAGTCATTCTCATGCTTGAATGATAGCCTTGCAGATTGGTTGAAGGAGTTTCAAAAAAGGACTAAATGACGGTCTTTTGGTTGATAGATTTTGAAAAGAACTTAAGACTCAGGTTATGTTCAAAATAAATCATTTATGCACAATCCACTACTTCAAGACTAGGGCTAAAAGACACTTAAAGGCATAGAGGCATGAATGATGAATCATGATGACACAAATATTGTGAAAAGATTTTCATGAAAATGGTAGTGCTAAAGGATAATGTCTGATAGCAAGTGAGAGTGCCTTTTTCATGAAGGATGGGATATGATAGTCCCTTGATGATTGAACAATGAAGCATAACAAAGAAATGGTAGTGGGTAAGTGATCTGAAAGTGCAATAGAACAAAAAGAGACCTAATGGATGTAGACACATAAAAATGGCCTAGAACCGCAAACCACATTTTTCTATATCATGCTTTGTCTCAACATAATTTAAATATTTAATTATGTCCTATAGTCCAATGTCAACTATTAATTAAATAATCCTTAATTATTTATTAATTCACGTCTTTTATTCCTCCTAGCTATTTAAATAAATAAATTACATTTATTATTTAAATACATTGCTAATTGCTTATGTCACTCTATAATTAAATAAATTCTAAATATATTTAATTATTATTAGTCCATTACTTCCTCATGATTATTTAAATAAATAGACTTTATTTATTTATTTAATACGTCATTAATTATTTATGTCTACTCATAATTAAATAAATTCCTATTATTTATTTAATTATTATCCTCTTCAACTTTCTTTCTAATTTTAAATAAAATCATATTTAAAATTACCCACTTTCTAATTTTCTTCCACAATTGAATAATTTTAATTATTAAATTGTCTTATTGATTTTCTTTTTAAATTTAAATAAAAGCATTTTATTTAAATTGGCAATTTCCCTCTTTCCAAGTAAATAATTTTAAATTATTATTATTTACTATCACATGAATTCACCATTTTGGAATTAATTTAAAATATTAATTTCAAAATAGTATGTCTTTCCACAAAGTAAGTTATTTCTAAAATGACTTGATTTTCTATCTCATCATATTTCTACTTGCTAATTCTCATCTCACTGTCACAACTAATCTCATTCCTTGATTTAATTTCTTAAATTAAATCTTGTCCACTCAATTTGAATTTTATCCTAGAGTTGCCCTAACCCTAATTAAGGGGTTGTTATTTTGAATCTTGACCACATATTCTAGGGCACTTATCAATCTTTAATTTCATCTGTCCATACAAAATCGCATTTTCTATAAAATGTCAATTTTGTCTTATCTCTTAATATCTTTTAATTTTATCAACTTCTTCTTCTTCTTTATCTTGCATTCTTGCAATTTTATATTTAAATCCTTCAATACTTACTTAGGACTAGTCCATAGTTTAAAATTGCTCATCAAGATCTGAGGGCACTTCATTATTTTCAGCAAACTAGAAGGTGCAATGGAAGTTAGCCATGGAGGATGAAGGATTGTGTGAGATCATTTCATTTAATTCTTTGTTATTTCTTTTGTATTTAATTAATATTGCATGCATGTGTTGCTAACCATCTAATCTTGCAAGAAAATCCATAGTTACATTGGTGAACCGGACATGAATCTTACGATTTTGTAGAGAAATTTGTTTGTTTTCTTGTTTGTTTTTGCTGTTTTGCAGGTTACAATCAATAATTCGCACAAAATCTCATCATCTTCTTTTGAACACAGAAAAATGAGCAAATAAAATATTAAAAAATTATTATCTAGGTTTTGTAGGCCTTATTTTTGGCTTTCCAGAACTTCAAATGGTTTAAAATTTTGTTAAGATTTGAGAAAGTTATGGCCATTTTAGTATTTGTTGCTTTTTAAATTTAGCTTTTAAAACCCGCGTCTTCTTTTGCCCATAACAATTTTTTCGTGAAGAATCTTAAAAAAATATTTTTTGGGTTTTGAAGGTATGAGTTTCAGATAACCATGGATTCAAACAATTTAAAATTTTGTTAAGTTTTGAGAAAGTTATCGCTGTTTTAATTTGTTGTTGTCATTAAACTTTTCTTTTGAGTTACTAATTTCTTGTTTTCAACATGTAGCACAGCTTGGAGGGAGTCTAAAAACTCTTTCTGTAGAAACAAAAATCGAGTTTTTTTTTTTAGGCATAATCAATTTGGTTTGCTTTCAACAACAACTACAAATTTGCATTTTTTTTTTAACATTCATGAGTTAAAATGAACATGCATGCATATTCATTGTATTAAAAAGAACACAATCTTGCATGATAACTCATTGAATTAAAATAAATTTGCATCTCTTCATAGCATTGGGTTAAAAAGAACTTTTAGTTAGCTCACACTACAAACGGTTAAAATGAACCCTTTGATTGATAATACTACAAATGGTTAAAATGAATGCGTGTTTGTTGTGTTTTGTGATTTAGTTACTTTGTCACATCTTCCACATTTCAATTTGGGCTTAAAAACAACAACATGCGAGTGTGAGTTAATATATTCATGTGCTCTCTCTTTGTTTTTAAACAAAGATTGATTGAACTATGAATATGTTGGCTCGATTTTGTTAGCCTTAGAAATTGGGTCTGCTTTGATGGGAAAAAGTACTCACCCCAAAGCGACTTAGACTGGTAACGTGCTAAAGCCAAGCGACGCTCAATCGATATATAAATTTTAATGTTAAGGAAAACTTAACATTACGAAACTTCCCGTGGATCAACAATTGACTCCCCAGTACCCTTGTGGTGCGTCAAAACCTGTAGAGCGTAACCTCTGCAGACTAGGATGATAATGCCTCTTGCGTGGCCTTCTGAACAGGTGCTCGAAATAAATTTTTTGTTTTAGTGACCACAAACCTTCTATTTTTTGGTGCAGCAACGGTCGTTGCCAAGGTACCCACACCTGTACAGTTTTTAGTAGAGATGATCAATCTGCCATGGGAGTTTCATGGAGGTTGGAAGCTTGGTTTCCCTGAGAAGTGAGTGCATTGTAAGGGGGAGCCCGTGGGGCCAAACTTTTGAATTCATCCGCTTAGGATATACGGTTGGAGTAAAATCCATGTGGGATCCATACGAATACTGTCCTTGCAGCCATAGGATTTTGTAAATGTCTTCTATGTGGTTGTTCTTCATTTTTTACAACACCATGTGTTTGCCAACTGTTTTCAGACAACTTGAACAAATGAACATCAATCCCAAAATCTGAAACAAACTTGCCAAGCTGAAACAAACTTACAATTTGCTGAATTTTTTTGTCCAAAATCATTCTTTTCATGACACATCTATCATATTGCACCGCAATTGCTTATTCCCGAGCTGCATCTGCTCTATCAAGCCGCAATCGCCCTCTATAATGCTGCAATTGACTATCATTCGACGCATTTTCTTGGTCAAACGCCGCATATGCCATCTTGAACCGCAACTGCTTATTCTCGAACCGCAATTGCTCTATCACACCGCATTGGCCATCCAAAATGCCACATTTTCCATTGTGTACAACACCTACTAAAATATTGCAACACATCTGCCATATTGCAACATATTTTCCAGAATCTGAGACGCATCTGACTGCTCTGCAATGCATTTGACTTCTTTTTACGCAATTGCTTCTTGGAAAGACGCATTTAAAACTGCAATGCATTTGCCTGCCAACTGGAAAAATATTATTATTGTCAGAAACCCGAGACCAAACATTTGCAAACAGTTTTCCTGACATTTTTTTCCAGCAGTATTTGTCTAAAACCAAAACACTTGTCCAAGTCATCTATCTTTGCATTTAGCTTACAATCCACCATCATCTTCAGCATAGGCAAAGTCTTAAGTCCTCAATTTTGCACACTTTGGGATAGGAAAACTTTCCTTACTGTGTCAAACCATTGTCTCAGAAAATAAGTTGTCATTGGACCAAGTCAAACAAATCAATCCTTAGTCATTTTCATTTTGTCAGCTATTTCCAACTCATAAGTCTTGTGTGGAAATCTCACCTTGTCATTTTGTCATCTTGTCCTTCAAACCAATCCTTTGACAATCCAAATCGAGACATTGGCCAAACTTTGAATGGTTAGAAAACCTGTCCTAAAGATCATTTGACATAGGACACTCATTACCACTTTGCATTTGACATTCTTTTTAGTCTTTTTTCTTCACTTTGCATAGTCTTAGTCTCATTCCACCCACTATAATGTCTTCAAGATGACATGCTTGCTAGTCAAATTGAATGAAAATTCATTAGTAATGGTCAAGCACAACTCGCTAGGGACTTCAAAACACTATACCTCCAATCCACGTCCAAATTTACAACCCCTAGCCCTCCATCCATCTATCCCTCTTACCAACAACCTATAAGTCCTAGTCCTTCATCCATTTCCCCTCCCTATCATGAATCTTTTAACACAAATCCTACCATTCATCCACAACAAACATCCACCTATTGTCCCCACCCTAACATTGACAGGGGAAACCAACAATCCATTAATCCATTCCAAGCCTCCACATCATATCTTAGTCTTTCATCTTATCCTAATCCTCCACTCATGTCATATCCTAATCCTCCATCCATGACATATCCTATTCCTCCACCCACGTCATATCCTTGTCATGCATTCATTTCCTATCCTAGCCCATCATCCCTCAACCAAGTCCAAACTTCCATGTCATATACTAGTCCATTATACACCAATCCATTCCAAGACACTCCATGTTTTCATAAAAACATATCTAGTCATGGTCTCCAAAGTCCCATCTTCTTACCTACACTTGAGGATACATGTCAAGAGGCAAGTCCAAAGCATGACATCATAAAATCACCATATTGTCCAGATCAAAGTAGTCTACTGGACCCCATCTTTACATCCAGTCAAGAAGTCCTCCTAGACAATCATGGCATACCAAAGACACCTATCCTTGGTCAAGCGTCCATCCAAAACTATGTCATTCAGGACGAACCTATCCTTGGTCAAGAGTCCATCCAAAACCATGTCATTCAAGATGAACCTATCGTTGGTCAAGACCCTATTTTAGATCATGTCATTCCAACTGAGCCCATCTTTGACCAAGACACTACTTTTGAAGAAGTCCAAAATGATCCACTCCTTGACCTTTATGTCCTTCATGATGAAACACTTGAAGATGACCCTCTCCAAGCTTCCAACATTGACACTACCAACAATGAGATAGTTGCTTCCATGGGACACATAGATGATCTACCACTAGAACAAGAGTCTCCTAGCATGGACATATTTGCAAATGATCAAGCTATAACTGAATTCAATGGGCTCTATGACAATGACCATGAAGACGGTTTCAACATCAACTTTGAAGCACCAACAAAATCATCAGAATATGATATGTCAAAAAATCAAACCAAAGATGTCAATCAAAAATCTGTCCAACATGTCAGTGAAGCTACAACATCCTATCAATTAGGACCATCTATCTTTTTCAGAGCAGGATTTCTTACAAATGAGAAGATTCTGAGCATTAATTTCCACAATAAGGATGGGTTGGCATCTTGCTTCCAAAATAACAAGTAGCCCATCACAAACAAATTTTTTCAGAAGATGCATTATCAAGGAAAAGGACTAGGCCTACATGAGCAAGGAATTATATAACCTGTACAAGTTCAGACAAACTATAGACATCAAGGTCTTGGCTATTCATCAGTTGTATAATCTAATGATGTTAGTGTTCCCTCCTCGATATTGGGGGCAACTTTATCGGGTACAAACATCAAAATGGGTATCATGAGTAGTCCTTGTCATAAGGTTGTTGCTAACAC